>QTSX02006400.1:600000-809478 GCA_014839935.2 Entomophthora muscae
TCACAAGGGGATGTGTTTGGGTACTAAAAATAAATGTGTTCTGGATCTAGATATACAGCATAGTAAATATATGATTTTATAGAAATAAGCTGAACATAAAGAATAAAACCAACTATAAACAAAGAGAAAATGAACAATCAAAATTCAAAAAAAGATAATATAAATAGAAAATGTTTGGCAACAGGGGGTTATTGGGGTGGGGGGAGATTAATCCCTAGTAGGCAGAATAGCACAGGAAGGAATACGTAGAGGCAGTGCTGGCCTGGGGGGTCTGGGATTGGGTGGGTGGGGCTGTCAGGTGGGGGATGGGGGTGGTGGGGGTATGGGTAGGAGGATTGCGCATGATAGTCAACATATAACGCTTATTGTATTCCTTATCAGTCATTGGCTGAATAGGCTGGTAGGTGGCAGTGGCCTGAGGTGAGAGGTGCTTATCTTTGCGTGATTGGTTGCCCATGTTCACGTGGAAGACAATTTGGGCAAACAAGTCAGCCACCATTTGGCATCCAAAGAGAGAATTGTGATCAAGGACCCCAAGATAGAGGTTGTTGAAAGCCTGAGGGCAGAGCTCCTGTAGTGTGGATCCAATGTTAAGGAAGAAAACATCAGCCAGATGGATGTCTGCGTGGCTGGCGGGGTATACTGAGGCCTGGTGCCCACGTCCCAGGATGGCCTCAAGGGCAGTGGGGCTACCCTTCATCTGGTGGCTCAAGACAACCTGATTCTTTGAATTTGAGCCATCCCAGGAGTTGAGTAATCCACCAAGGATGTGGCTGTACAAGTAGTCATTGGTGAAATCTGGGTTTGTCTGATATTAGACATAACCCTTGGCTGAAACAGCCAGAAATGCACCAATAAACGTCCCCTTCTTGACCTTCTTCCTTTTATTCTTGGCAGTGGCTTTTCTTTGGGTGCCAAAATCATCAAAAGCTATGGATAGCTTATAGTAAGAGACAAAAATGATGTCATCTGAAAAATTTGTCAGGCATTGGACCAGGGTTGACTTGATGTTAATATCATACAGGGAATCCTCAGCGCCATCACATTGGTTACCAGCAAAATTGGTAAGAACCCATATGGAAGCCACCTTTCTGTGCATCCAGATCTGCACCATGTGCTCAGAGACCCATATGTTATGGTGCACAAGCTGTTTGCGGACCTGGGTTAGGGGAAGCTTGGGGTCCCACTGGAGGAGATCAAGCATTATTGGGTAGGCCTCGGTTATCTGGGACTTGGGGGCTTCTTGGCTGTCACAATCAGATTCCCCTTGTTCATTTGGTTGTTGAACTCCCACATTATGGTGGCTTGAGTAAATTGCAACTGGGCGGCAATCTGGTCCCATGACAGACCCTGTAGGTTTAGTGCCACAATTTCCTGGAGAATTTAGGTGGTGATGATTTGTTGTTTGGGGCGCTGGGCTGCAGGAGCTGAAGCCTGATTGGCTGTAGGGGGGCAGGTTGGCTGGTGGCAGGAAGATGTTCCAAATCAAGATTGCCATCCTGATTGGCTGGTTGGCAGGCAGCTTGTGCAGGGGTGGGTACAGGAGCAGGGGCAGAGCTAGACACTAAGTGACTGTTAAACAAGTCAAAGCCATATGGGTCAGTGGTCAGGTACAGGTCAGCTTCCTTGTTACCCGCTTCAAAGGCTTGGGTGTAAAGAGGTGCCTCCACGTTCTGAGCCTTGCTTCCATTGAAGCTGGCCTGGCTGCTGCTAGCTTGGCTGCTTGTGCTGTTGAAGATGTTTCTGTTGAAAACCATATTGAAAAAAAACCTAGGATAAGATCACTAAAAGTAGCAATTTTAAAATTTAATGATTTATTTTTATTGTAATCTTGAGTCCATACTTGGAAGGTTCTCAAAACCATTCCATACAAATCTGGAGCCATGAAAATGAATAAAATGCCTCTGTTCCTAAATTGGATAGCTGTTGATTGTCTGTAAAACTGTTATTTTTCTATTTTAGGCTGCTCATACTACACATCTTGTGTGAGTTCATTTTGTTTTGTGCTTGTGGAATCTAGCTTCTAGATTGCTCAAATTTTGTTTCATTTTAGTCCTTCTATTGGTGCCTCATATGAATCCTGATTGGATTATAATATACTCCAGAACAGCATCCATTCATCTCACTTGTTGCGTCAGTTCATTTTGTTTGTGGTTTGAACTATACCGCTTGATGTTTGATATAATTTTGTATAATGGGCTAGTGAAATTTTGTTTTTTGTTTGAAAGTTCATTTATTAAATGAAATTTTATAAATTAATTGAATCCTGAATCTTGCACGACTTGGATTTTGTTCAAATCTGAAATCATTTTGTTTAAATCTGAAGTATTTTTGGTTGTTGCTATAGCTTCTAAAACTACTGTATCAAAATTATTGGCTCAGCAATACCACCTAACTTCATAGCTATTATTCTGTCTCATTCCAAGAGTACCTTATCCAGCATGTAAAAAACCCTTTTGTGATTGCTTTTTGATAACATTTCTGATAAATTAGGCCTTATTGGGTGCGTAATAGCCAGTTATTGAGGGTAAACCTTTAGTGACATGATAGGGCAGGTTAGACAGCTGGAATTCATTAAAGATGTAGACAATTAAATATAAGCTCATATTCCAATGAAAGGCTTTGGTAATAGTGTTACATTTTTCAAGGCTACTGGCAAGGTACAGTAGCGTAACCAAGGAGAGCACATAATTAGCCACATTAGGGTTTGACAAGATGACTCCAGTGGTATCCACAGGTTTGAATCCATTGAGTTAATTTGATTTGGCTTATGGTATGATATCCCTTTGGGTCATTGTGGTTCAGGTCCAAACTGAGCATAGGTTGACTTGTTGCCTTATATCCTAAGGTAAGCTGTCAAGACAGGTGTGAAGATGATGTAATTCATCTTCTGACTTGGGGGAGGGATAATGAGTCTAGTAAGATTACTTGCTTAGTCAAGGTAGAGAATTAATTATTGTGATAATATTGAGAGGATATTAACTCAATGATAGCATAACCTATTATTGATAGTTTTCCCCTTATTTATACTAGTGTGTCACAAGTGACATCATCTGATATTGATTCATAAGATAAAATTCTATTTCCAGGATTTGAACCCCAACCCCCTGTGGCCCCCAGCCCACAGGCCCTGCTGCCTGGTTGCCCACGTTTTTTTGTGCTCAAGCTAAGAAGAGACTTGAATTCAAAGAAACCTCCAAGACCAACCTATGAGGCACAATATATTGTTTATCCTTGTCCTCTAACAAACCCTCCTAGTATAGCCAATAAAGAAGCCAACTTGAATAGTATTCCTGTGACTAATTAGCCCTTTGCCAATGGAGCATTGCATGAATTATCCCAAAAACAAGGACCATCAGATGATGACAAATCCAAGCCTCAAAGGGGAAAATCAAGATTCTTTATCTTAATAGAGCCAATGACATTTCAACAACTTCTGATGCCACCAAGGATTTTCAAACTCTGGTAAATGCTACCACACAACCTAAATAATTTTGTAAAAGTTTTCCTATAACAGATGTGTATACTTATACTTTGGGGCCGTCATAAAGTTTCACATTGCCATTTTTTAATAATATGTTATGAACCTATTGTTCTCTCAGATCATAGAATACCTAATTTTAGCACTTTTTTAGCAATCAATTTCTCCAGCTCTGCCCCTTTCATCAGCTAACCCCAAGAAACCACAGACAAGCTGCCCAAGTTATAATGTCCCCCAGGAGCACCCTACAACCCAGTACATTTCACAAAATATTACCTCAATCCTTTTTATTCAGAGTTCACTTTAAAAGAAATTCTAATCTAAAACCCTGAATCCAGAACCAGAGAACCTGAACTCATTGAATGTGAAGGCACCTGACATAAAAAGTAACCATTACTATTTTGGGACAAATATAACTACCTGCCTGTCTTTTAGTGCCTATGACTACTCCTGTGACCCTGCAGCCCAACTGCCCCAAAAGAAACCATGATTGCCAATGAGTCAACCTCCATCCATTTATTTGGTGTTCTCTACATAAAACTCATATGATTGTTTGACTCTATGGTGCCCATCAATGGGCCTTGCTTAGAAAATTGTTCTTCTATATTGTAAAATTATCCCCCATTCTGTAGAGGGCTCTTTTCTCTGGGCCTGCAGGCCACCTGCCAGTTCCCCCAAACCTGCTGTAGGCTTGCTCCCTGACAAGTGGACCTATAAGGCATGATTATTAAAAGGCATGGCATTTGGGAACCAAGAGTCTGAGTTGCATCTGTTATTCCCTTTTCTGGATTGGCTTGGGTGACTGGCTGTAATACCCAGATATTGCAGGTACTGCTTTAAGAAGGTATGGCTGAAGGTTGGAGAATTAGAAACCGTTCAAGGCAGTGATGATTGGATAAATGGTCATTAACCACTAGAAGACCTTGACATGAATATTGTATCTCCTAAAGCTGCCCAAAAAGTAGGTCAGTACATAATACAAGGAGGTATACACTGCAATAGACAGGGTGGAGTGCTGTGACACCAGGGGGGCCAGGAACCTGTGTGCAAGGAGTTGAGTTGTCCAGGATTATAGTGGTAATTGTGACCTAACCCTTCTGGTGAAGATCCAAAGAACTCTGGTCCCTGTTGGTATCCTCCAATCCCAAGGCAAGCTGTAAGAACAGCTGTGAAGATGAGGTGATTCATCTTCCTTGGATTGGAGGCTGTTGGCTGGGGCAAACTAACTAAGAGTTGACTTGGAAGTTGAGAGTTGAATTTAGCTTTATTGAGGGTATTAAACTCAATAATAGCACAAGCTGTTACTGAGGAGAGATCCTTTATTTATAGTGCTTCCCACTGTGCAAATATTTTAAAATGTGAGTGAAAAGCAGGAGATGGGGGATCCAAAAGGCTTAGTTGATAAGAATGGCAGTTGGTTTTTAGGAAGATGGTCAGAATCTTGTTCCTTTGTTATATGTTGTGGGTTTGGCCATTCTTGACTGGAGCCAATGATCTTTCCTAAGAATGGGGTCATGTGGGGGTGGCAACTCATGAGTTCTTCAAGATCTATTTTTGTCTTGGTAAATGTGATTTGGTTGGAGTCTGGACTCAATCTTGTGGCCTGGAAGTCAGGACCTCATTAGCTATGGGGAGAATTATTGCTCACATATGAAACTTGGGTTTGGCTTTCTTCTGGTGAGCAGGAATTATTCCTAAAATTGGGGCCTTTTCTCAGAGACTTATTTGATTGGTTGCCTTGGGTGGGTGTTTCTGATTGGCTGGGTAGTGGGGATTGGGACCCAGGTGGGTGGCTGGAAGTCAGCTGGGAGCCAGAGGGCAAATGGGTGGATGGGCAGCAGCTGGCCTGCTGGGTGCAGGCTGAGACCCTGGGAGCAAGCGGGTGGGCAGCCGGCTGGCTGGTGGGTTGAAGGCTGATGGGAGGCCTGCTGGCAGCTTGCTGGGAAGTGGGAGGCTGGTGGGGGGCTGACAGGAGGCCTTCTGGTGGCTGGCTGGGTGCTGAGGGGTTGGCAGAGGGTGCTGGCGGGTGTGGCAGGCGCCTTCCTGGATGATAAATTAATCTGGCGTTGGTTGAGCTCCATTTTGACTTTGTTTTTGTTTTTATTTTTTCACTTAATAGGGGGAAATCCTCATCAAATTGTGAATTATTGACAGTGAGATTCCCTATTTTCCCCAGCATGGTACCTCAATAGAAATCTGGTTTATGTCAGGAATATTCCTGGTACTGGCAATTGAAAAGTTTTGGTTAGATCACAGTTTGCATTGGCATAATGCAAGTTGGGTCTTTTTCATACATTCAAATTCATTTACTGAATTTGGTGCATGATTTTTATTTTTAAAGAGCCTGTTGGTCCATTCCCCATTTGGTAGGCTCCTAACTTGGGTAGCAGTTTCTCCCAATTTTGTATTTGGGGAAATTGTCTTTTCTGGTTTCCCAATTTTGAGATTTCCCCATGAACTGGAGGGGACTGGCCTTCTGGCATGAGAGGGCAATAGGTGGCTGGCAGCAGGTGAGCAGGAGCGTATACACGCAGACTGGCTTACAGCAGACTGGCTCACAGATGCCTGCTTTGCGGATGGCTTGTTGGTGGGACTGGCACTCATGACAAGCCCCTGTGTCTTGATAGTGTGAATCTGCTTGGTGGTGTCAGGCATCTGCCCATTTTTCAGGAGTCCATCTAGTGGTGGGTTCTGGAAACCACAGGCAGACAACCTGCAGGTCCAGAGGGAAGGGCCCACCACAGCATGGGGGCCAACTTTACAATGTACAAGAGAGATCTTCCAATAACAGCAGAAAGCACCATAGAATTAATTAGGACTTTAAGGGTGATGTACAAGACGCCAAATATCTGAGTTGAGGTGCATTTACTGGTTGCTGCTGGTTTCTACAAGCAGTTGGGCCATGGGTTTGATGGGGGAGTCATGGGTACTAGGTATGGAGGCAGGTGGTTGTACTTGTTGTGAAATAGCAAGGGCTGTATAGTGATACAATTTCCTTCACAATTAATAAGCTCAGTTTCTCTGTTTTGGTATTCTGGGTTGTAGAAGAGGATCTCTTCAAGGGTGAACTCAGTGTAGTCTGAGTTCAGAGGATACTCAGTGAAATAGATGGGGCATTACAGGACTCCAGGGGGACAGTGTAACTTGGGCAGCTGGTCCATAGTTTTTTGGAAATGACTTTCTGCAGGGGCAGGCCCCAAGAGATCAAACTGTATATGATAAAGTACTAAAAGGAGGTAAGGTATAACCTGAGTGAACCAAGGGTTCATAACACTTTATTGTAAGGATGGCAATGAGCATCTTCCTGGTGTCTCCAGGGTATAAGTATGTTCATCAAACTTGGGAAAACTTTTGCAATTTCTTATGGCCCAAGGGGTGGCACATACCAGGGTTTTCATATTCCCAGGGCTGCCCAAATTTTCCAAGTCCTCATTGGCTGAGTTGGGGTGGGGAATCTCAAATTCCCCTTTTGAGACAATGAATTTGTCATCTATTTGCAGGCCTTGGTCTTGGGGTAATGTGGGTGATGTCTCATTGATAGCAGCCCAGGAGATTGCAGGGACATCATTAAGGTTGTTGATCTCACTGGCTGGGCCAAAGAAAATCTCTAATAGGCAGTGTTTGAGTGTAGAAGGTACCCCACTGGCGGGTCTTGGAGGTTTCTCCAAAGTAAAATCTACTTCTGGTTTGAGCCCCAAAAAATACAGGCAGGCAGCAGGGCCATCAGGCTGGCAGCCTGCAGGGGTCCAAGGTTCAAATCCTGGAAATGGGATTATACCTTGATAACTGATAGTAGGAAACTGTCACTTGTGACAGCATTGGCAGTGATGGGCTTCTGTGTGGTGTCAGTGGGAATCTGTGTGTTGGTAGTGGGCAACAGCTTGGTGGTGGGCTTCTGCGTGGTTGTGGCAGCGGGGGTCTGCTTGGATGCTAAAATTTTACTGCTTATTTTAAGTTATGTTTGGACTTTTATTTTGCATATTCTTCTCATATTGTTGGTTTGAGACGTTTGTTGAATCTTCTGTGGCCTAGATAGTAGAAGATCACCTGTTTTTGCTATATTGAACTTAAGTTGGTTACATGACTACTAGTGTTGGGAATATTCCTGACAGGTGATCTTCAGATTACATCTATTTATCAGTGTTATATTGGTACAGATAATCAGATTCTTCTGATTAACTGGAGCTGCTGTGACCCACTTTTGATCAACAGTTTGATTTAAGTCCTTTATTTATGTTAACTTTGTCAATAGTTTCCTGTTTTCTTGTCTTTCAACTGGAAATTTTTTATTCCCAGCATTATGTAAACTACTGTGACACATATATTCTTGAATATTAAAAACTGACTGTAAAGCACAACTGTACTGAGCCTTAAAATTCTTGTATGCCAGCTTATATACTTATTCTTTATCAGATTGTCCTAAATCCAAGGGGGAAAAGCTTTACTAAGGTTTTCAACAAGATGATTCTTAATTTAAATGACTCTAACTTGCCTAATTTATTGATTTGGTAAAACCCCAGAGGTGCTTGTCAGACCAGCACTATGCTATGAGCACTGAAAGCGTGAGAAATGAAGATTATATTTAATAAGAAATAAAACCTTGCTCTTAACCACAAAATAATCAAGGTTTTAGCAACAATCAAAAGGTTGCCATTAACAATTCCTGAGAGACCAAAGATGAAAGGAATTAACTGAATACTAAAAAGCAACAGACAAGACCAAATGGCCAGAACTACTAAAAAGTTCAAATTTTATTAGGTTATATAATGATGAAGCAAGGTTTTTTTACAACTATTGCATTCATTTAAAGGCAGAGGATGGAATTTGGATTGGAAGTTGAATGTCCAAAACTGATTGACCAATGATATGTGGGAATATGGATGCATCTCTTGAGGCAGGAAAATCTGGAAAAATCCAAATGGACAAAATCAAAGGGAAAACTGACTCAACTAAAATTAAGGAACCTGTCTTGAATGCAATTACCACTGCTCCCAGCTGCTCTTGCACATGATATCTAACCAGAGATGCCTCTTGGGTGGGTTGGGTGGGGGCATTTTCAAACTAGTTCTGCAATTAATAGTGTGAGGACCTTTCTTGGATTTTTTCAGTAAATCTTTGGATAAATATTCAGGCAGAATTTTGGCAGAGATACCCAAGCATTTAGTGAGAGGTGAAGTAGAGGCCCAAGAGGGAGACATAAATTTACAGAAATAGTTAGTATAAATTCCTTAATCAGCTTATCTTTACATAAAAGTAGAAGCTGTCCAGTAATGAGGTGCACTTTTTTCTTCATGATAACAAGGTTAATGACAAGTAAAGATTTTATCTGTTTTACCATCCCCTAAATTTAAAAAAATCCTCCTAAGTGCAAAACCTGGCTTGCTGGTAGTAATTTTTTTGCCTGCCCAAAGATTTTCACCCAGCATTAGAATTGTTGCAGCTGAACCAATGAGGATTCAGTATTCAATTTGGGGAAGACAACAGTCAAATAGAAAGGACAAGAATGAATAGAATAAGATGTTGTTTATTATAGAATACAGTGATTAATATAATATATGGGGAAAGCCACCAGGCCACAAGGGGGTGGCATGGTGGCATGTTCCATTTAAAGTTCAGAGCCAAGGAATAACTTGTGCGGGGATTGGAAGGTTGAATTAGTAGCACTCCTAATTAGGAGAAAGTGCCCGCAGCTTGACATTGTCATCGGATTGGTTCATGTTGTTAGACACGTCAAGGGGCAATTCATTGAGCGCCCCCTATGTATTGTAAGATACATTGGCAGTCAAGTCTGGAAACTTTGTTGCAACACCCCCTTGCCCCCTGCTTGTTATCAGACACCAGGATTGGAGTTTGCGGTAGATCTGAGAAATTCCATACAAACAACCTTTGTGTGGGGATGGCTCAGCAGGGGCACAAGCAATTGTGGTGAAGCTTCTTGGTGTTTCCTTTGTCATCTTCAAGTTGGTAGGTGTGGTTGTCATAGACTGTGGCTATCTTGAAGGGTCCCAAGTGGCTTGGTTTCAATTTGGCTGAATTGGGTTTAAAGGTGTAGACGGGGTCACCTACAGTGTATATGACCTCAAGGTGCCTTGTCCCCCTCTCAATCTGCTTGTATTTAATATCTCTGGCTTTGACGTGCCACTAGCTCAGGGAAGGAGTGGTCAACAAGGGGGGTTTCCTGGGAACTGTGGACCGTAATTTCCCTTGTTCTACCCCTGCCAAGCTGTCAGGCGTCCCAAAGGCCAAGGTGCTGGGGCTGAACTTGGTGCCCCTGTTGATTCTCGCTCACAAGATGAGTAGAGCAGTGGTCAAGTGTTCAAAGCACACATTATTAGGATGTTTCTGTGAGAGTTTGGCAATCAGTTGGACCAGTGAACCATTCAATTGTTCCACACGTCCATTGGCTTGCAGATAGTATGGGGTTGTGACTATTTGCTGAAGGGCATTCTTGGCACAGTATGCCTTCATGACATGCCCAAAAAGCTCAGGGCCACCATCTGTAATGAGGTGTTTGGGTCACCAAAAGCAGGCCACAATTTTCTTGCCAATGAAGAAGGTGATGGTGATGATGGTGTGGTTAGTGGTTGTCCATGCTACTGGCCAATGGATGAAGTAGTTGATGGCTGTGATGATGTACTGCTTCCCAAGTTGGTCTTTGTGGAGAGGTCTGACAATGTTGAGGGCCCATTGCTCAAAGATTTTCATGGCTTTAATGGGCAGAACAGTTTTGAGGGTGTGCAGGTTTAGATGTGTTCTTTTCACACAACACACATGCTTTAAGGAGATCCAAAATGTCTTGACACATATGCAGTCACCAATCTTATGTTTCATGATCTCAAAGAGGTTACACCCTATGATATGACCCAAGGTGCAGTGGTAGTGTAGTATGGTGTTGCCTTTTTGTGTAGTGGGGATATATGGCGTCTTTTCACCTGTCTCTGCCCGGTGGCAAATATTGCCAGCATTGGTGGTGAACTGACTTTCATTGTCCTTTAGCTTGGAGATGGTTACCAAATTAAGGCCTTTGTAACAGGTTGCTTCAGGACAGAGGTGAAGCATTGGTCAATCTGGGTCCAAGCTATTGTCCCTGGTGATGGATGCTATGTATAGCCTTAAGAGGGTGTCTGCTGTGACAAGCTCCTTCCTAGGCTTGTACTCAATGTGCAGCTGGTAGGGGAATAGATGCTCAACCCAGCCTGCTTGGCAGCATGTCAAATGGGACTGCATGTTGAAGTACTGGAGCAACTTGTGGCTTGTCAGGACACAGGGTGGAAAGGTGGCCCCTTCCAGGTAACAGCGCCACTTCTCAATGCAGTGCACAATTGCCACTAATTCTTTGTCATGTATTGGGTAATGTTATTCCGAGTCAGTGAGCTTCCTGGAATAATATGCCATGGGGAGGAAGGTGCCCTTGTCAGTTTCTACCCATAGCACGCCCCCTATGGCTCTGTCAGAGGCATCAGTCTTGAGTTTGTATTGGCAGTTCTAATTGGGAAATTGCAATACAGGTGCAGTTATAAGTCTTTGCTTCAACTTCTCAAAGGCTTGATCTCTGGTAGGAGTCTATTGGAAGCGCTGTTTAGTGTTCAGGAGCTCAGTGAGAGTTTTAATTAATTCCCGGCAATTGGTAATAAACGTTTGCACCTAGGCAACCATGCCTAATAATGTACGCACCTGGCCCACATTGGTGGAAGGTGGCATGCTTGTGATTGCCTTGATTTTGGCGGGGTCAGGCTTTATCCCTTGGGCAGAGATGGTGTGTCCAAGGAACAAGAGCTCCAACTTGAGGAATTTGCATTTGGAGGGCTTAGCCTTCAACTGGTTCTTCCAAAGGGTGTCAAGGACAGCACAGAGGTGTTGGAGGTGTGTGGTTTGATCTTGACTGAAGACAATAATGTTGTCAAGGTACACAACAATGCACTTCCAAATCAATTCCTCAAATGCTTTGTTCATTAACATGGCAAAGGTGGGAGGAGGGTTGGTAATTCCAAAGTTCACAACCTGGCACTCAAACAACCTGTAGTGTGTATGGAAGGCAGTTTTTGCCTCATCCCCCGGTGCAATGCAGACCTGGTTGTATCCTGCGGTGAGATCAATCTTGCTAAAGACCTTTGCACCTACAAGTGTATCAAACAGGTTGACAATCAACAGCAAGGGGTACTTCTTTTTAACAGGCACCTCATTTAAGGCACAGTAGTCTGTGACCAAGCAAAGGGACCCATCCTTCTTGGCTACAAAGAAGACAGCAGCCCCATATGGCAAGAGCAAGGGGCAGATGAAGCCCTTATCAAGTGTGTCTACAAGGTGCTGGCAGAGGGTCTCATCTTCTTTTGGTGTTAAGCAATAGAGGGGACATGATTTGGGAAGCAACCCTTGCAGTTGTACAGCATGTTGGATCTCTTGGGGAGGGGGTAGTTGATCCAGTTTTTTACTGAAAACATCATTATACTCCTCAAGGAGCGCAAAAATTGCTGGTGGGGATGGAGCAGTCAAGGGGGGGCGCAGGTGGTTCTGCGTGGATAACTTTAACTGAGCATTTATTGAAGTCTAGTTTCCCCCCTTGAAATCATATGAGCCCTTTTCTGTTATTCTGAAAAACACGGTATTGTGAGTTAACTTGTTCATCTTGATAGGATATATCTGGAGACCCACCCCATTTCTATTGAGGGTAATTACAGATGTATCCCAGTCAATGTAGGGACAGTTGTGAAAAATCCAGTCAAGGCCAGAAATGACATTGTGGCTGAGCCCTGCCATGATTGGCCCAGAGAGATTAACCTGGATGTTCCCCATCCTCACAGAGAAGGGTACCATCTCATGGGTATTTGTTACTCTACGGGAGTCAGCCACTTGTACTGCCTTGAACCTGATTAGTAGTTGGTCTAGTTGTAGAGAGCCAGCAAGCACCTGATCAACCATAGTGTGATTGGCCCCAGTATCTACCAATAGTTTGTGGGTGTTCCCACAGAAACAGAAGGGATAGGCCAAGCAATTTACTTTATTTGAATAGTGGCTTGCTTGGAGTACAGGGTCATTGCTGTAGACCTGGAATACATCAAGGGCTTCAACTTAATGCACATTGTAATCAAATGGATTTTTTGCAAGGAGGGATTGAGAGTGAGGACTAAGTGGGGTTGTAGAGCCTCTTGTAACTACAACCCCCAGGATTTTCTCTGGTCCTCAATTTGTGCTAACTGGATTTCCCCCTCACAGGGATGCTTAACCCCATTTTCCTGCTGACAGGGCTGGAAGCAGCCTACTTGATTGTGGGCACTGCCAGGTGAAGAACAAGGTTGGGGTGGTGTGTCATTGGATCTGTGGAAGCCCATTAAAGCCTGGTTATTGGCCTCCACAATGGCTTTATAACAGTCATTGATGGAGGTGCAGCAATCACAGGAACCCACTTGCAGATATGGGTTTTAAGCCCATTAACTATTAAGGTAAGAAGCATGGTGTTCTCATCAGTCACAGCTTCTGGGGTGGCAGCAAGATATTCAGTAACGGACCCAGTCTGTTTAATGGCCAGGAGGGGAGTTCCCACCATGATGGGTGAAAATGTTTCACTGTAGCAGGACTTTGTGGCATCCCTGAACAATGCCCAATTAATTTTTTTTCTTGGCTAGCCCAGTTGGTGAACCAGACTGCAGCAGGCTCCATAAGGCAGCCTGAAGCAGTGGTGACCCACATGGACTCAGGTACTTGACAGATACAGAGGCGGGTTTTGGTAGAGTGGAGCCAACTGATGATGTCAGCTCCTTCAACACCTCCTGCAAAGGATTCTAGCTGGAGGTTGAGCATGCACTGGGAGAGGTCTAACTGGGGCATAGTGACACTTGTGTTGCGCTGCCCAAGGCAGAGTTGTTTATACACGCTTGTAAGTACAAGTTGGTCTTTATAGATGATGTACCTGTTGGGGATGTCCCCCTTGGGGATTGGCAGGAATGTCATGAATGACATTTCAATACTTGTATTGAAAACCTGGGAATTGAACCCTGGGTCTCAGGGAAAGCCTTATGTTGATCAGAGTGGACATGAAAACCGCCCAACTGCTAGTTGGGTTAAGCCCTGGACCATCAGAGATAGATGACCCCAAGCAGGGGGAACAGAAACCTGCCAAGCATCAATACTGGAGGTTCAAATCAACATTGGAGACCCTAGAATCAAACCCTGACCCTCCAAAGACTACTTGAGTCATAAAAAGTGGACAGGAACCCACCCACTTGTTAAATTGCAAACCCAAGTTGACAAGTTACTCTGAGACTTGCCAGTCTCACAAGGACAATTCCCTGAATGGTCACCAGATTGATGCCAACCTTGCGCCACCAAAGATCCAGACCTATGCAGAGGTTGTATCTTGCTTTAATGAGGTTAAAAAAAAACCTACTATTAACTCTGCCCATGACCACCACCAGCTGCCAGTCTTTTGTCCAGAATGGGTAGTACAATTGAACTACTCAGGTGACGTAGTGAACAGTGACGGCGGAATGAAGCATTGCCACTTCTATTCACCAGAGCAGGTACAACTTGGATCTGCTTCCCTCAAGACTCTAAGCCAAGATCCATGCTCTGCCAGTGCTTTGTCTGCAAACCTGAACCCTGCAAAAATTGAAGAAGCAAAAACCCATGGTATAAAAGCCCCAGAGTATGGTGGTGAATATATCCTCATTTTTGATAATAAAGTTTTATGAACCTTTGGTTTGAAAAAACCTTACCTTATCTAGTCTTAGTGATCTTTCATATTAACTCCAGCCAAGTAGACTACCAGGCTGCTGCCCCCTCCAGAGGCTAATCTGCCAAACTGCCCCAGGCACTATACTGCCCCTCTGGATCCCCCTTTGGCCATGTGCATTTTACTAAATACCCACCCAACCCTGCCTACGCAGAGTATGACTTGGAGACCATCCTCATTGCCAATCCCTTGGCAAGGACTAGAGAAACTGAATACATAGGACATGAAGGAAAGAGGATTGAGGTGCTGCCCTTATTGTTCAAAGACAAGTACAATCATCTGCCTGCCTACTTTGTTCCCATGACTCCCCCCTTAACCCCACAACCTGACCGCCCAATGGGGACCCGCACTGCGGCTGAGACTACGTCCACCCAACTGTTTGGAGTACTCTACATTACTTTGACGGGAATGGTAGACACTATAGTGCCCAATTCAGGGCCCTGGTTTTTGCTTGGGCAATCTGTTTCCTATATTATCAAGTTAGCACCCATCCTAAGGTGGGCATTACCCTCTGGCCTGGCCGTATTCTGTCCTGATCCAAACAATGCCTCTACCTATGCCTGGCTTCCTGACAAGGAAAGTTTCTCAATGGAGAGTAGCCATACATCCTGTACTATGTCCTTTCTTGGGGGGATTTTTCTTTTAGGTAGGTTTTAAACCTACTTCTGCTATCACTGTTGCAACTGAACTAATGAGGATTTAGTATTTTATTTGGGAAGATAAAAGTCCAATAGAAAGGATGAGAATGAATAGAATAAGATGTTGTTTATTATAGAATACGGTGATTAATATACTATATGGGGAAAGCCACTGGACTACAAGGGGGTGGCATGATGGCATGTTCCATGTAATGTTTTGAGCCAAGGAATAACTAATGCAGGGATTAGGAGGTCAAATTGTTAGTGCTCCTAATTAGGAGAAAGTGCCCAAAGTTTGATATTGTCATTGGATTGGCTCATGTTGTTAGACATGTCAAGGGGCAACTCATCAAGCGCCCCCTATGTATTGTAAGATATGTTGGCAGGCAAGTCTGGAAACTTGTTCACAACAGAATATTCACAGGAGGGTTGATAATTTTTTACTCTATCATGTGTTTTATTTTTTCTAATAAAAAGAAGGACACATATGTCTGTATTCTCACTATTGTCAAGAAAAAACTGTATGTTATTATCTTTACATTAGAAAAGGAGCTCAAGATTATCAGAGGGAACAAGAAAAGCCTCTCCCAGAAAGAATACACTACCCTGATAAAGAAGCAGCCAGAGAGCTTGTCCTATCATGTTCATCTGTTAGTTGACTTTGAACAAGCTCAGTAAAATGCTTTTTTTAAGTCTTTGAGAGCTCCTCTAATTAATGGTATTTAACTTTTAACAAGCACTTTGTTGCTGCCTAAAAACTTGCTTTGAACTGCATCTGCATGAAAATGCCAAAGGCGAAAAAGAGGCTAAAAATGTCTTTGAATGCTTTGCTGATTTAGCTCTGATAAGAAAAAAAGAGTTCAATGCATCATATTATCTCATTATGTGCCACCCCTACATCATTGCCAACAAGGAAGCATTTGCCTCATTTATTGATTATTTTAAGACTCAATAGGTTAATTTTTCAAGGTGCAATGTTAAGGTAAGATGGTGTGTGGTACTATTTAAGGACAGACAATGAGAATAAAGCAAGAATAAAGTAAGTTGCTTGTTGCACTTTTTGCATTGCAGCACCACAATTATTTAATATTATAGGGCATGACATTTTCCAGAATACAGTCATACGTGAGGACATGAGTAGTATTGTATCAGAAGAGCCAGAATCAAATGAAAACATAATTATTGTCAAAGAATGGCCCCTGAACACACAGAAGTACTTGCATATTAAAAGATATAAAGATAAAGATAAAAAGATTATTTTATTACAATACATTAATTCTTAAACCTTTTCAAAGGTTAATCCCTGGGCTGCTAACAATGTCTTCTAGGACATTCTAACACCCCCCTATTTCAAATAATCAGTAATCTAGGTTTGGTGCTTATCCCACGCCAACCAATAGAATATATTCATCTTCACCCAGCACAGGTAGCCCTTGCTGGTGTGGGTTATTTTAGTGGCTTCAGGATCATTTCCTTCTATCCTGAACATGCTTCAGGTTTAATGCTTAATAATGTTATTGATATGGGAATTTGAGATTATGGGGGATCAAACCCAGTGCCTCAGTACTTAGTGTAAAAGTAGGGCATTGCTTTGACGCCTGTAAGGTATGAAAGCTTGGGGTGAATTATTGTAGACTAAAGCTTTTAACCTGAGAATATTTATGTTTGTTAAGTATAAAAAGGTCAGTAAAGTTTGCAATAACAACTGCACTAAAGCACCTAAAAGTTTATAGAAAGTGAAGTAAGGACTAAGACACTTTATTAAACCTAAGAAAAGGAAATAGAGACCTGTCTTAATGACTGAAGATTGGGTCAAAAAGCTGATTTTTAAGTCTGGGTAACAATCAGCATTAGCTGGATGGTTAAAACTACCAACTATTAAAGTGTGTGTACCACTATAAATATTGCCTATCTGGTGAAAAATGTAGTCAAAAGGAATCATAAACCCAAGAATTCAAAGAGAAGGTAACTTGCAAGAGAAAGATTGGAAATAAGAAAACACAAGCCACAAAACCTAACAAGCACCTTTTTGGGTTGCAAGTCAAACAATCTCAACTTAATGTTGAGACTGGAAAAACCAAGCCTTTTATTGTGCTTTGTTTGTGGAATACAAAAACTGAGGTGGAGAGTTCAACCATATTTGGTCAAGAAAAAATTTCTGAAAAATAGAGGTTAAGAAGATCAGATATTGCCAATTTTTCCTAGTGGGTTAAACTAAGTAAAGGAGACTGAAAGGAGAAGAAGGAAAGTTTTGGAGTTGACAGTTAGACGTTGTGAGGCAGAGAGCAGAAAAAAACAAGATCTGAAGGCCTAGGAATGTGTTTTTGTTGTAACTGTGCTGTTTTAGCAGAGTTACAAGAGGAAAATATTTATAAGCTAGATAATAATCTTTATTAAGAGATAGTAATTATATAGTCAATGTGAATCAAGGATAACAGGAACTTGATTCTGTTGATCACATGGCTGGATGATGAAGGGGGTGGCTTGAACCTGGTAATGAGTCAAGTTCCAAAACAAGGTATCCACCGTAAGGGATCATCATCTGTTCATGTTGTTGGATTTGGTAATTCAAGTTGGCTTCCTAGTCTGGCTTTGAGTGGCCAGGTAATTGGATTGCAGGTCACAAAATTGCTTGTTTGGAATCTTGCTGGCGGGTTGAGCCTGCTGTTTTGACACCCCCAACTGAAGGTTGGCCTCCTCTGGGAGTAGGTTATCAGGGAGGTTGTCAGGAGCTTGGGCGCCATACTAGACTAATTGTTGTTCTATGGTGGGAAGGGGGATTTCTCATTATTTTTGTCTTTCTTTGCAGGGTTTCAGGCAATAATGGTGTAGGGTCTTGTCTTGCTTGCTCTTCCTGAGTCCTTGAAGAAGGTAAGTGTTATTGTTGTTTACCTTTAGAATGAATGCTGGCCCTACTTTCTTGGGTTTTAGTTTGCTTTTATCAACATTTATGACCCAAACTTTGTCCCCAACTTCATGTCTATCTTGGATGGGAACAAAGGTTTTTTGCAGACATTCATTTTCCTTTTCTGTTTGTTTGCTGTTGGCCTCTATAACTTAAGGGTCTGAGCGTGGGGGGACTTCACTTGGGATTTCCAGTTTGGGTCCTGTCAATGCTTGAATGAAATTTGGCTGTGTGCTGTATACCAACTCAAGTGGGCTTTTTCCAGTCAATCTGTTCACTCAGGTTTGGCACACAAGTAGTGCAGTTAGTAGCTGCTTATACCAGTCTTCAGGACTCCTGGCAGTGATCTTGGCTAAGGCTTGCACAAGGCTGCCATTAAGCCGCTCTACACGTCCATTGGCCTGTGGGTGGTATGGCGTTGTTACGGTGTGTTTGACCCCATTTTTAGCGAGGTATATATTGGTGGTTTCAGAGGTCAATTCTTTCCCTCCATTGGTTATCAGGAGTTCTGGCTTTCTGAACTTGCTGATTATCTCTTTTACCAATAAATTGACATACATCATTGCCAGTGTGTGTCCTTATGGCTTGAGCTACTGGCCATCTTGTAGCAAAGTCTATGGTGGTGATGATGTATTTCTTATCATTGTGTTTCCCTGGCATGGGGCCAACAACGTCAAGGGCCCATACTTTGAAGGGTAGTTGTGTGCAGATGGGAAGTACTGACTTTGGAGGGGTTTTGCTTTTGGCAAACTTTTCTCATACCTCACATTAGTCTAGGACTTCTTAGACATTGCAATGTAAGGTTAGCCACCAGGCCTTGTGCTTGAGGAACCCATATAGGGTTTGGCTCTTGGTGTGTCCAAGGTCTCTGTGATAGCGTAGGATGGTGTCTACCTGCCGGCATGTGGGGATATATGGAATGGTAGTGCCGTCAGACATTTTTCTGTGTAGGATCCCGTATACGTCAGCAAATAGGTGTTTGTTTTTGATAACTGTTTCCTTTGTTATGTTGGTTGTACCAGGAGGGAACCCTTGTCTTTTGTTTTTAGTACTAAAAGAGTCCAGTCTGGGTTGAGCCCATTTTCCCCTCTTGTGGCACGGACATATAGGTGTGAGAGGGTGTCTGCCATGGCAAGCTTGGGACCAGATTTGTACTGTATGAGCATATTGAATCTCTCCAAGAGCTCCATCCAGCAGGCTTGGCGGCAAGATAGATTTGCTTGGGCTTTGAAATATATGAGCAACTTGTGGTTGTTTAATGCTGTGAATTCATCCTGCTGTTCCAGATAACAGCGCCATTTGACTAGAAAGTGCATGATAGCCAACAGTTCCTTGTCCTGGATAGGGTATCAACACTTGCCATCTGTCAATTTTTGTGATTCATAAGCTACAGGCAGGAAGTCACCATCATTATTTTTGATTTGTAGTACTCCCCCAATGGATACATCTGAGGTGTCAGTTTCCATTTGGTATTTCCTGTCACGTTTGGGGTATTGCAGGATGGGAGCTGTTGTGAGCTTCTCCTTGAGGCGTCTAAAACAGAGGTCACATTGGGGGTCCACACAAACTTGGATTTGGCGCCTGTTATGGCGGATAAGGGGGCAGTCAAAAGGCCACAGTCAGGTATGAAGCAGTGTACATAGGTCACCATCCCCAAGAAGGTGCGGAGCTACAACTTATCCTTGGGTGGCAGCATCTTGCATATGGCCTGTATCTTTTAACTGTTGGGTTTGATGCCGTCCTTTGAGACTATGTGTCCCAGGATGGGTAATTGCTTGCAAAAGAACTGGCACTTGCAGGTCTTGGCCAACAGTTTGTGTTGTGCCAGGGTAACAAAGACTGCCTCTAGGTCTTTGTGGTGCTGTTCCACCAAGGGGCTGTAGATGATGATGTTGTCCAGGTAGACTAGGGCATGCTTGTCTATGTGTGGCGTGAATACTTTGTTCATGAAGGTCACAAAGATGGACGGGGCGTTTTTCATGCCAAAGTTGAGCACCACACACTTGTATGAGCTGTATTTAGTGCAGAAGGCTGTTTTGGGGATGTCTTCCTCTTTGATGCAAATCTGGTTGTAGCCTGCAGTCATATCAATCTTGGAGAAGACTGTGGCTCCTCCCAAGTCGTCAAAGAGATTGTCAATCAGTGGTAGTGGGTAACAATTCTTGATGGTAGCTTTGTTTAGGGCTTGGTAGTCTGTGACCAGACGCAAGGTACCATCCTTCTTGGCCACAAAGAACACTGCAGCCCCAAAAGGAGACTGTGAGGGGCAGATAAGTCCTTTCTCCAATGCCTCCTTGAGGTAGGCGCATAGGGTGTTGTCTTTGTTTGGGGTCAGCCTGTAGATAGGGTGTAATTTGGGGACAGCCCCTTTGAGTTGGATGGAGTGTTGGATGTGTTTCTCAGGGGGCAGCCCGGGTAGCGCTTCTTTGAAGATTTCTGGATGGCAGGCCACAATTTTGCAGTCCTGAGGCGTGGAGGTATCCTGGTGATCCTTGAAGTGTATGATCTTGTACTGGCAGGAGTCTCAGTCAATTGCCTTCAGGTTTTCCTTTTTGTCCAGGGTCTCTGTGATGCGCACAAAGACGTGGTTGCGTAGGAGTTGGTCCACTGAGTCAGGGTAGATCTGGTGGTTGACACCTTCACGCTTGATGGTCAACACTGAGGTTGCCCAGTCTATGTGAGGATTGTTCTTTTGAACCAATCTAACCCCAGTACAATGTCAAACTTTGGGAAGTTGATGATGGGACCTTGGATGATGGAGTGGAGGTTCTCAAGCATGACAGAGAAGGGTGTGGTTTCCCTTGTCACACCAATGTGGTGTTCATCAGCCAGGACCACGTTTTTAATCCGCAAAGGATTAGTGACCAGCTTGAACTTGTCCACAAAGCTGCTGTTGACTAGGGTTTGATCTGAACCCAAATCCAGGAGTGCTGAGCCTGTGTAACTGCAAAAGCAAAAAGGATAGGACATCAGTTTATTGGGATGCCTGATGATGGTGTACAGTACCAGGTCCTCTGAGGGCACTTGGATCATTGGGCATTGGTCCACGTCCTTGGGTTGGTACTCATCATTGGGCAAGTCAGGAGTTGTGTGGGAAGAGCTTGGCTTGCTTAATGCTCTCCCCAGGCTTGTCCCTTGTCTTGATTGCCTTGATTGGCGGTGTTATGAAAATGGGTACAATTTGACTGGCCATTGTTCCCACTTCCATGTTCATTTGAACCTGTGGGTTTATGGTTGGTGTTATTCCCGTTGCTTCCAGGGGTGGTCAAGTGGAGCGCCCGCCTGTGTGAGAATCCTTGGTTCTCTCTTGTTTTTCAGTTTGTGCCTTATGAAGGGCGTTGGAGGTTTGTTCTGCTTTCTCTGGTTCACAATACAGGCCTTGCAGGTTGATCACCTGGTCCAGGTTCATGTGTCTCATCACATGCAACTTGAGGGTGTTGTAGTACATGAGATGTGTGGCTGGGGTGTCAAAGGCCATGTCAGATGGTGCACAAAGTCAGAGTTCCTTGTAGGCGCCAGTGAGTTCCTTCACAGTGCCTGTCTGGGTAAGGTTCTTTACTTGGCATATGATCATGAGCACCGTATCCTTAATCACAAATCTTGCCAAGAAGTCTTGCTTGAAGGTATCCCAGTTCTTGTTGGTGTGTTCCTTGTGCCACTTGTCACACTAGGTGCCAGCGTCATGGGTCAGGAAGATGGAGATTTATGCAATCCAAAACCGCTGCAGGCATTCCATCTGGGCCAGCTTGCTCTGGGCGGACTGGATCCATGCGGCAGCATTGTTATCGTTGGCCCTGGCAAAGGGTTCCAAGGCAGCACTTTGCAGTCTTTGAGCTACGTAGGCGGGCATGGTGTTTTTGTTGGTTGGTTGCAAAATGAAGGAGGGAGCCTGAAAGAGTCCTCGTGCAGACATGGCGTTAAAGGCGGGTAGTGGAATCACTGTGTTCTGGTACAGGACAAAGCCATTGGGTATCTTGGCACCAGGAGTGTACAGGGTCCAGTCAGGCGGGAGGCCAGACATAATTCTGTTGAGGATTTGTTGGCCGCAGCGTGTGCAGGCAACAGGCATAATTTTTCAAGATAAAGTAGGATGGAGAACCTACCTGTGCTACCAATGTTGTAACTGTGCTGTTTTAACAGAGTTACAAGGGGAAAATATTTAAAAGCTAGATAATAATCTTTATTGAGAGATAGTAATTATATAGTCAATGTGAATCAAGGATAACAGGAACATGATTGTGTTGATCACACAGCTGGATGATGAAGGGGGTGGCTTGATCCTGGTAATGAGTCAAGCGCCAAAACGAGGTATCCACTGTAAGGGATCATCATCTGTTCATGTTGTTGGATTTGGTAATTTGAGTTGACTTCCTAGTCTGGCTTCAAGTGGCCGGGTAATTGGATTGCGGGTCACAAACCCACTTGTTTGGAACCTTGCTGGCGGGTTGAGCCTGCTGTTTTGACAGTCATCATTTAAAAGCAAAAGATAAGAGTTCAGAGACGCAAAAACTACTGAACCAAGTGAATAGGGTACCAGGTTCAAGTTTTGTTGTCAAAGGTAAGATAGATTTGAACCTAGCTAATTGACGTAAAGTGATTTTAGGATGGAGAAAAGAACCAAATTTGAAACCCAAAGTTTAGAAAATGTAGGGAAAGGAGAGGGAGACCATGTGTGAGCTAATTAATCATGACTAAGATTAAAATTGGCAGTCCAGAATAATCATGTCAAGGTTGAAGTAAATGAACCAGAATTAAAGGGCTGAGAATAGCAGCTAAGAGAAGGTGAATCCTGACAGCACCCACAATATTTGCAAGGCAGTGCTTGCAAGGAAGTGCTGCAGCACTTTTCAGACAACAATTAATTATTATTATCAGGTTTTAGTTGCTTAATTTAATGCTGAAATTGCATTAGTATGCTATGCCAATTCTTTCTATTAATTTATGCTGCTGGCTCTGTCATGCTTAACACATTGCTTGGTCAAAATCTCAACATTGCTTAAGTAACAACATGCCAAATTGAGAAGATGATTTCAGCATTTGAGCTCCCTTGATGGTATAAAAAATAGTGTAGTCAAAATCAAAGCTAAGAAAATCAGTTTCAAGGAAAAATGAGAGTAATAATTGGAGGTATAACCTAGGTAAAGGGCAGGTCAAGGAACCGCAATTGTATCAGTGGCAACTTTAACCATCACAGAGGCAATTTTCTCAAACACAGGGGCCAACAAGCCCAAGTATTCAAGAGTTTTTTGGGAAAACTTCTTTATTTTCCAGAGTCAATAATATATATAAGAACTAGTCTCTAGAATGGGATGTGAGAAGTTTTAAAAAAGTTTAGGATAGGAAAGGTGGGGGTTTCTGAACATCTGATTGGTTGATAAACACATTTTCAGCAGCCAGAGGGCTATAATTAGAATTGGACTCAATAACATCATAATTTGGAAAAAAATTCAGTAACCAGTGGGTTGAGTGCTATTAGCGCTAAACAATAAGTATTGCATGATTAATTTACCAAAATTAATTAGTGTAAAGACAGAGAGATCTGAGCAGCTCCTGTTTTTACCCATTTTTTTTGTCAAGGGTGACATTTAAATCATCCATCATATTTGGGGGTTGGCAGAAGTTTGTTGCTGATTTCAGGTTCTGCAGGGGTGTTTTATTTCTTGTATTTGCCATACTACTGTAACACAATTTGTGAGATATGGTGTGAATCAATTTATGCTGATGACTCCTGGACAATGAATCAACTAAAAGCTTTTGCCTTCTATCTCTTTATAGCCATGTCTGCATTCTGTTATACTCCACCTTCAAAGGCCACCATATGGAGGTAAATATGCACCATCTCCTCTTCACTGGTAATGCCATCCTAATTTGGGTGTATACTCCCCATTTGATTGATTATGCCAAGCTATCTTTCTACTTCTCCCTGGCAAAGGGTACCCACTTCAACTCTAGCAACACCTTTTCTAGGAACCAGAGCCCGGCATTATGACATCATATATGGTAGTTTTTATATAAATCTCTTCTATAAAATACCATAAATGGTGCCATAATGTCAGATTCTGGTCCCTAGAAAAAATGTTGTTGGAATTGAAGTGAGTACCACTTAAAGCTACCTCCCCTTTTATTTTATGATTCCGAGGTGTATATACTCACCACAAAGAATATCTCACGTTTCAATTGGAATGGATGCCTCTACACACTTTAATTATTTCAAAAGAGCCAAGTTATTCAATTCTATAGGGACAATTATGACTTGCTATTTGTAGCCGAGCTGGAGATGGGTTTGAATTATGAGGTCGAATCTGGATGGATTAGCTACTCGTGCTAGGTCACTCAATTTCTACCCTTAACTGCTTGATCGATGTCACATGCTTCGATTTGAGGTGTGTTGGGTAGGCCAGAACAACTTATTGCACTAAATAAAGAGATGGTGACCTAATGATAAAGCTAGTAAGCAGCGTTGATGCAAGTTGAATAACGGTACTTGATTTGCTGATAATTTGCACTCGATTTAGACAAGCCAGAATTTGGATTTTATACACAAGTTTCATATTATTGGTTGGTGGACTTTGATTGAGGATTGACAGCAATTGAACTGAACTGACTGTGAAAGCTGGCATGGCCCGGAACAACTGCTTTTAGAAACACAGAACAGCTAGAAATCCCAAACGCACAGCAACCAGATGCGAGCCAAGGATAATATCACACAGCTTGTCGGGGGAAGAATGTATATGGTGATTTCTGTTAGGACTCTTTCTTGGAGGGAAATATGAAACACTTGAGTTTTCGACATCCTTATTATCTACTCGTTCTTTCATTTCTCAGTTCGCATTAATGATGATCCAATGTCTCGCCAGTTGGTCATCATCCTTCTGCGCCATGCTGATTCTCAATATTTGGTTATCTTTAACCCCAATCTTAACTGCAAATGCCAGAGAGCTTAAAAGTCCCCCACTCCCTTACATGTTCCGGGCGAAAAATTTTACAGACAGCGGTTCTAGATGATATTTTTATAGTGGAATTTGTAGAAACTAAGAGTGAGAGAGAATGTAGGTTTCATCACCAGAAGTTCAGGAATACAGTTAAATCTAGGAATATTACCTGGCTGGAACGTAGATCTTTTTGTACCCTGTTTAACGGTATCAGCTTTCATATCAAATCTTCAGAAATCACTCCTTTGATTAGTCTTCCGGATGTTAAAGCTGTATGGCCTATGGTAACCCAAGCTAAATTTCTTTCGCTCATTCTCCATAGATCTCTAAGAAACTACCCAACTACAGCCTAGGCAGCGGAGAAAGTACTTCCGACCCTCGTGAAAACCACATGATGACTGGGGTTCTCAAGGTTCATGAACTACTTAGAATTGACGGAACTGGGATTAAAGTGGGAGTCATTGATACTGGTATCGATTATACACATCCTTATCTCGGTGGCTGTTTTAAAGGTCCAGGTTGTAGAGTCATGTATGGAAAGGACCTAGTTGGGGATAACTACGATGGAGACAAGGCTTCAGCAATACCTGATGACGACCCACGTGATATTTGTGGAGGTCATGGTACCCACGTGGCAGGTATCATTGGTGCAAATGGTCCTGAATTCTTGGGTGTCGCTCCCAACATAACCTTTGGAGCTTATAGAGTGTTTGGCTGTGGAGTCAACGCAAAGGTGGAAAGCGACATTATTATTGAGGCAATGGAGCTTGCATACAAAGATGGAATGGACATAATTAATTTGTCTCTTGGTGGCGGTTCTGCTTGGGCTGAATATCCTGATAGTGTTGTTGCCGATAATCTAAGTCGCCTGGGAGTTCTTGTAATTGCAGCTTCCGGTAACGATGGCGACAAAGGAATGTGGGAGATCGCATCTCCAGCAATAGGTAATAGTGTTATTTCCGCCGCTTCATTCGACAGTGAAAAATTCATGGCCAGGGCGATGACGATTTCCTCGCTTCCGAACTCACGTCTGGATTATACCATCAGTCCCAACTCAACCAGATTCAATCTTTACAGTTCTCCCGCTATTCAGTTGGATGAGCCAGAAATGCTAGGCTGCGACACACCATATCCTTCTGCTGTTCGGGATAAGGTGGTGATTGTTCGGAGAGGTCTGTGTAGTTTTGAAGTAAAAGGGATCCTAGCACAAGAAGCTGGTGCCATTGCGATGATTGTCATTAATAGCTACCCTGGAACATTTACTCCACTCCTTGATAGAGGAACAAACGTAACCATTCCTATTGTTGGAATATCTAACCAAGTGGGCAATCTACTTGTGACCCACATTTCAAAGCAGCCTTCCAAAGAAGTGATGCTAACTACCCCCACATATTTTGTCAATCCCAACGGAGGAAGGATTTCTTCCTTTTCTTCCTGGGGACCTGGTCCTGAACTTGAAATCAAGCCTGATCTTGGGGCTCCAGGAGGCATGATCTTCTCCACCTTTCCTGTTCCCTTGGGAATGTATGCCACACTATCCGGAACATCCATGGCTACTCCTTACATTGCTGGGGTTGCAGCACTTCACATGCAGCAGCGCCGAAGAAGCCAACCAAATGTTACCCCCGAAGAAGTACGTCAGGCCCTCCAAAACAGTTGTCAGCCTGCAGAGGAGAAAAGCTCGAACCTTCCAACAACGGTTGCACGCCAAGGTGCCGGTATGATCAACGCTTTTTCTGCTGTTCTTTCTCAAACGCGGATCACACCTTCACGACTAGTTTTAAACGATACTTATGCTGCGCTCCAGGCCCGGGCTCAGGGCCTCAACAAAAACCCCAATGAATCCTTCATGTCCTCGTTTGAAGTCGAGAACATAGGTACTGATCCGCTTCAATACAGCGTGCTACATATCCCGGCTGCTTCGATTTCTTCATACCAAGGGAAAAGCCTCCTCCCAACACCTCAAAGAAACGAGTTAAACGTAGCCAAGGTTACTTTTGAAAGCCCGGCTCAAGAAACTTTTATTCTCGGTCCAAACGAGAAACAGAGAGTCTCGGTTCGCATTCACCCGCCCATAGACTTGCCAATAGAGGAATACTGGTTTTTTAGCGGCTTCTTTCGCATTACAAGCAATCAGACCGACGTCACTGAATCCCATCTACCCTACATGGGCGTAAGTGGAAACTATACTGAGCTGCCTATCCTGGCTGACCCTGGTCAGGGATATCCCAAGCTCAAAGTCAATCGTGACGATACCATCCAAAACGCCACAGTCCACCAGGCTTTGACTTTCACTTTCCAGGGGAAGGACACAATGACCCTGCAGGTGCGTGTTGAGCACCCGACACGCATGCTGACAGTCACCGCCATCGATGCCGATACCAAAGATGAGATTGGTTATATTGCTGGAGGTATCAACTATTATGTTAGCCGCAATGACCACAAACCGACAAATCGATTCTACAAATTCCCTTGGAGCGGAGCTTGCCTGAAGCCTGCTGTACTGAAGACTAGCCTTGGCGTGAAAGAAACCCTCACATCATTTATGCTTGTTGGGGGCCGGTACCAGCTCAAGGTTTCAGCACTCAAGCTCATTTGGCAACCCCAAAGTGCCCGAGCATTTCCAAACTTGGCTCAGCCCATTGATTATTATTTCCCGCACTAACCTCACTCTCTCCAAGGGCGCTGACGCTCTCAATTCCTCCAGCATTGAGTCCACTTGGGTGCCCAGCCTAATCCGTGATCTTTCTTAAACCCCAGAACCAAATAAACAAATAATTATTATGATACAGTAGTTTTCAAACCTGCAAGAATAAGCGAAAAAACTTCTGAATAAAACTAAATTAACTTAGTCAAAAAGGAAAGTGTTGAATTTATATAGTTTAACAACAGTTTTGGTTCCGTCTCATTTTTGTTTTTCTACTGGACTTTTTTCCGCTTATCCGCATAGCTTTGAAAACTGCAGTATTAATATTTGGTTTGCAAAAATACCAATGCAAAACTATAGGTTGGTATCGATATCGTACATCCTTTTGGGGTTAAGCCTGGGGTATACTGAGCTTTTGCCAAATTAAATTTATTATATTCAGCGATGTACCCCTATTTCTAGCAAAGTTATTTTTGAAAACTTTCCAGATTTCAGTGCTTTTTGAGGTTTAAATAAAAAGCAAGTATTCCACTGAATTTTCTTATTACTGTAGCCATACAGTATGCTTCAAGTACAGGTCAGTGGGTACTGGTAGCTGGCTTTCTATAGAGGCTTGGTCTGCTACTAGCGATATCTTTAGATATCTTGAAGTGGTCCAACTTATTTCTGTAACTCCTTGGAGGTAACTAATAAAGTGACTGCAACATAAGATAATATATCACCCAGTTATTTATTGAGGAAAGATAAGGAGTTATACAGTAAAAGGGAATTGAAGTTGTATGTGACACAAGAACAAAGTTTATATTTCATTAGCTTTGTTAATTGTATTGTCTAACTATAATTAAAATAAGAACAAATGGCATTCAATTTATTTTCAGGTTTGCAATCTGTCTGCAAATAGAAATCAGCAGGAACTGTGCCTTTTTGTTTGTTTGGGTTGTACGCTTTACCAATTTTTCAATTGCAGCGCATGTAATACTGGATGTGTTTTAGGTATCCACTTCAATTCTGGTACCTTTTTTCGGAGGAACCGCAATCCAGAAATATGCCATTATTATCCATATTTAAACTTTTTTATTTTATATTTCAAAATACTGATAATGATGACATATTTTTGAATTTGGGTTCTTCAGAAAAAAGTGTTTGATTTGAATATGATACTGTATTTTACAAAATATTTGGACTGTACCAGAGCAATTTAACATCAGTTAAAGTGATCAGCTAGATCCACTGTCTCCAGTTATTAAAACCCATATGATCTTTGTTTAGCAGCTTTCTTTCAATCTCCATTCAACCATGGGTATTTCATAACATTCTCCACATTTGAATGGACACTGTATACAGTAGTTTTGTAACCTGTTGATATAAATAAAAACAGTTCAGTTCAAAAAAATCTGTTCAGTACAGAACAAAAGTGAAGTGGTTCTTGTCAGAAATATGCCTGACATTAAGGAGAAACCTGTTTCTAAACAACACCACAACATTCAGTACAAAAGAAACCTCTAATTGGATATTTGCAGGAAATGTGATAAAAAATACTGATGCAGCCATAATGAAGAAAGTTCAAAATAAATGAAGAAAATAATTTTCTATAAAATACGCCAAATTCCACTCATCTCACCAGCCTAGGCACCAACCACTCTACCGCTAGCACACTAACTCCCAGACAGCCAGCCAGCTACCCACTGCCCAGCCAGAGGCCCCCAAGCCAGTCTGTGAGAGAGGAGGCTAAACTAACTAAGTTTGGCTCCCATCCTGGATGATGTCCTGGTGGATCCTCTCTCCAGTGTAAGACTGGTATGATCTCTCAAAGGGGCCTCCATAGAGAGGACACATCAGATAGACGGGGGAGATAGGAGTCCAAACCCACCAAAATCATTACACTAAACAACCAGGGAGCACGCTTAGGAGCGGACTCTTGGGTACCCAAATCTTCTTCTAGGACCTGGGCAATTAGGTCCTCGGAGGAAAAGGGCATCAGGCAGCCCAAAGCAGGGGGCATTGAGGGGGCTGGTTCAAGGGTAGGGAACTCAAGGTCATCACAGGTAAGGCTTCTCATGATGTTCTCACTGATGGTGAGGATATCCTGGGCCTGTCTGGGGATGTCTTTGAACAGGAGCATGAACTGATCAGGGTTGGCACCAACATGATGAAACAAATGGGAAATACGACCCCAGAGATCCAGGAAGGTGCACCATATCATCACCAAGGCGGGTGCCAGGGTGAGGACAACAAAATTAACAAAGGGCACCAACATCTGAAATTGGGTCTAAAATTAGAACCCAGTAAACTGAATTTAGTTTCCTTGATTTGTGCTCCAAACCAACAACCAAAAGGCAAGAACAAGCAAACAAGTCTTATTGGGATGTAGAGAAGGAACAGAGAACAGCAGCTGCGTGATGTGAGAGAGGGGGGCTAAACTAACCAATTTTGGCTCCCATCCTGGGGGGAGGATCCACCAGGACACCATCCAGTGCAGGACTGGGATGGCCGCTCAAAGGGGTGTCCATAGAGAGGACATGTCAGATAGACGGGGAAAGCATGAGTTCAAACCCATCAATAGCATTCCACCAAGTAACCAGGGAGCACGCTTGGGAGCTAACTCTTGTCCAATCAAGTCCTCTTATGGGACCTGTGAGACTGAGATCCCTGAGGGAGGAGAAGGAAAGATGTCCGGGCTAGGGGTCATAGGTGGAACAGAATCAAGGGCAGAGAACTCAAGGTCATTGTATGTCAAGCTTCTTACAACATTCTCACTAGCTGCAAAGATATCCTGGGCGCATCCAGGGATGTTCTCCAGTAAGTGCACAAGCTGATCCGGGTTAGCACCAACATGGTGAAATAAATGGGAAATACACCCCCACAGATCTGGGGTAGTACACCATATCAACACCAAAGTTGGCGCCAAGGTGTAAACAACAAACTTGACAAGAGGCACCAACATTTCTCTCTGTGTCAAATACTGAGGTCAACAGCAACATTTTTTTCCTCTAAGGCTTTTCTTATCTTTAATTTTCAAAACAAAGAGAGGGACAATTGAAGGTCCAACACAAATGAGAAGGCCAAAGGAGAGGCTGAGAGGAGCAAGGACGGCGGCCACAGGATAAAGATCAACTTCAAAAGCAGGTTTAAAATAAACTTAAAGCATATATCAAGCAAGAAGCAACCCAAAAGCAAAAGAACAATGATTTTGAACTTAAATTAAGTAATTATAGCAATTATAATACTAATTTTAAAGTTCAAACTAGTTTTTTGAAAGCAACTAAGGTAAGCGGTCTTGTTAACACTAACTTTATCTCTAGAGGCTTTGAAAAGGATGCCAGGAACCAAGGAGAGGCTACAAAGGTAATGAATAGTAAATAAAATTCTAACAAAGCCAGGAAAACAAAGAGGGCCAAGAGGAGCCCAAGAGTAAACTGGATTTTTAAAAGTATAACTTTAATTGATAAAGAATGAACAAGCAGAGGACCAAAAGTCACCTGTTTTGCTTTAAGGGAAACCATCTGAATTTGCAAGGTCAGGTGACCTCACAAGTGATTTGATTGGATAGGATGGAATTTTTGCCAGTAGTTTCAGGGAGGTTGGATAGTTTCTCATCAATTTCCAACCCAACCTCTGGTTGGCTAGTGTCATGAATGCCGCCATGCACCATGTATCAATTTTGCCTTTGTTGGGTTATTTCAAGGATGAATATCTCTCTTTTGCTTTTGCACTTCAAAATGAGGTTGGCTCCAAATTGGGAAAACAATTGTTCAGTTTCCTGATCCTGCACAACTCACTTGCCCCACTCATGCTTGTGGTGAGTGATCCTACCGTCCTGGTAGTGTTTTGTGGTATTGTCTATCACTATATATTCCATTTCCCAATTCTCTAATAAAATTAAGTTCTATTCACATTTTTGTCTTTGTGTCTCCACGTACTTTGGCGCCTCTCTAGCCACGTCTAGCAGATATTATTCATTCAGGGCCACAAGGTAATTGCATAGCCTTCCCTGCCATTCTAACCAAGACTTAGTACAAATCCAATCCTAAGGTTAGGATTTCCTGTTGTGACTCTGTGCCACACCTCAGATCACAACAGCAAGTGCCTAGAAGACACTTCTGGATGCCATTAATTCCAGTTGGAATGGATTTTGTTGATTTAACCAAAGTGCGTCCTGATTATTTGGACTTAATCATTTTTAAATGCAGACAAGACCAAGCCAAGAAATAATCCAGATTAATCAGAGATTCCTCCCAAGTGGGGACAGGGTTCAAAACATCAGTGTTTGCCACTTGGAAAGGGTATGTCAACACAAATCTCTCATCAATTGTGTGGGCTAAATCCTCAAGAGAATTAAGGGGCTTGGCTGGCTTCTGAGCAGATTTTTTTGTGCAACACAGGAACATTGTCCTATCCAAGGCTAAAGGTGTGAGAGAGGGAGGCTAAAATAACTAAGTTTGGCTCTCATCTCAGTGAAACAAACCACCAGGATGCTATCCAGTGGAGGACTGGAACAGCCGCTCAAAGGAGGGACCACTGAGAGGACACAGGGGAAAGCTGTGGGAAGTAGGTGTTCAATCCCATCAGTATCAAACTGGTGAGTAACCAGGGCGTAAAAGAGGGAGTGGGAGAGAGCATCACAGGGGCACTGAGTTGCTCTTCTCTGGGCTGAGAATGGAGACCATTGACATTTTCTCACCTGCAGGAGCGGACAGGGCATAATCAACATCATTCAAGTCCAGATTGTCACAGGTCAAACTCTTGACTATGGCCTCTCCAGATAATAGGAGCTCACTAGGGAGATTCAGGAGACTAGAAGGATTGTCACTCACAAGTCAAGCAGATGAGGAGGTTTTTGCCCACAGGTCTGGTGATGTTGACCACAGGAGGAGCAAAAATGGAGCCAAGGAAAACACTATAAATTTTATGGCAGGGAGGATCATAGTTGTAATCACTGAAAAATTCTAGATTTTTGGGTGGGATTTTTGTCCCTGAAACCAAAATATTTTTGTGTGGTGGGGTGACCACAGACAGGGACCAGCAAGGAGCAACAAGAAACTTCCTGAGAGGCTTGGCAATGATCTTGAACAGCTTGGCGTGTCAAGAAGCAAAAGACAGGTTTGAAATAAAAATAATAAAGAAAAATCCAAAGTAAGAGTAGAAATTATATTGGAATTTAACTAAAGCTTTAGTTTCAAACTTGGTTATTGAAAGCAGGAGCGGGATTAAACAATAACTATGCGCCTAGTCTTCTGCTAGAAGTGACAGAAGTGATACTGGGTTTGAAGCAGGGTGGTGCAAGGTAAGGTTTAGCAAAAAGACTAACACTTTTTTTTTAATATTGATAGCAGGAACTCAAAAAGGCCCCAAGCAATTTTAAGATTAGAATAAAGTGCAACTGTAACCAAACTTTTAATGATATTGGAAAATAGACAAGCAGGAGACTGGAGGTCCCCTTGCTGTGTCAAAAGGAGTGTGTTGCAGGGGAGTTGATCACATGACCACAGGACCTGGATCCAATTGGCTGGTTGAGAAAATTTTCTGATCAGACCCAGGAGGACTGGAAAGTTTCTCCTTAATTTCTGTGGTCCCCTCTGATTGGCTAGAGGGAATACCAGACATTTGAAATTCACCTGGGTTTTTGAGCTTGATGTAGCGTCACCTGATTGGTTGGATCTGATGTTTTTCAAAAGTGGGCAACACCATGCCAACAAATAGTCCAAATTAACCATTATTTATTCCCAGGGGGAGCAACCAAAGGCAATGGATCCACGGGGTAGGCCAGCACAAATCTCTCATCAACTGTGTGTGCCAAATCCCCTAAAGAATTAAAGGGTTTGGCTAATATTTTTGGGCCTTTCTTAGTACGTCTGGGGAAGATAGTGCAATCCAATGCCAAGAGTGGCAGTGAATTTACAAAAGGGGGAGTGACTTTACACAGTCCAGGTCATATTGTCAGAAGTAGAAACTCCAAAAAGGGGAATTTGAAAATGCATAAAATGTATTTTCAAAATTCAAATATGGGAATTTCTCAAAAAAGAGGTTTGGGAAGTCCCATTATCCAGCCCTTCAACCTATTCTTATCAACTTGTCCTAATAAAGCAAAACCAGGTGACCAGAGCTCAGAACATGAAGAGAAGTTCATGCCCAAGATCAAAAATTCTCAGATTAGCAATAATCCACTACCCAGCCAAACAACTGTGCAGGAAATGACCAGAGGCTCACCAAGAAAGGCAGGTCACACTCAAACCAAGATATTGGGTACCTCAATTCTTTGTTACATCCATACTTTTCCTTACATGAGAGCAAGTATAAATAAAGACAACCCCGTCAATGATAGTTTGTGCTATCATTGAGTGAATATCCTCCCCAATATTTATCACAAAAATCAATCCTTTACTTAACCAGAGCAAGTAATCTTACTAGACCCATTACCCCTCTCCCAAATCAGAAGATGAATTATATCATCTTCATAGCTGTCTTGAAAGCTTACCTTGGGATAGTGAGCATCTAGCATACCAATGCTCAGTTTGGCCCTGAACCACAAGGACCCAAATGGATATCATACCATAAGCCAACATAACTCAATGTATTCAAACCCGTGGAAACCTCTGGTGTCATCTTGCCTAACTCCAACTTGGCTAATTACGTGATCCCCTCAGTTATGCTACTGTACCTTGCTGGCACCCTTAGACAATGTAACATTCTTGTTAAAGCTGTCTGTTGTGTTATGACCATCTCTTTAATTTTCATTGCCTTGGTATGGTTCTAGCTGTTAAAAATGTTTCTTTATGTCATCAAAGTTCTATCCTCAATACTTAGGTATTACAGTTACACCTAAAGGATGATTCAACACAACAGAATTAATGCCCAACCAGACACCTGATTGTGAAAAATCCAAGCCTACAGCAGGATTAAATGTACCACACAATCTAAGAAATAGGAAATCCAGTAAAAGAAAACCAGATTCAAAATGAAATCAAATAAAGCACATCCTAGATGCAATCTAATTCAACTAATTTACTGGCCAGTCAGCAAACACACCAAAATCAAAGAAAAGAATTGGGTCATTCACAAAAGTGACAATTTCATGCACAAAAAAGCACATTTTTCTACAACTTTGATTATTTTTGTGGTTCAAAATGGAAATAGTGCCTTCCAGAAAGTAACCCAGTAAAATCTATTCAGGGAGCTATAGCACTGTTTTCAATTTCTCTGCCTCTAAATGAGACACTTGGGCCTGAGATATTATCTTAAATAGAAGTGTCATAACTGTGCTATTTTAGCAGAGTTACAAGGGGAAAAATAATTGGAATCTAGATGATATTCTTTATTGATATATAGAAGCTATACAGTTGTTGTGAATCATCATAAGAGGAACATGATTGTGAAGACCCCTGGGTTGGATTGGATAGGGGTGGCTTGATCCTCATAATGAGTCAAGCACCAAATCAAGTTGTTAATTTTACAGGAATGTTCACTAAGTCCTGTTGCTGGATTTGGTAATTTGAGTTGACTTCCACATTTGGCTTTGAGTCATGGGAAATTTGGGTTGAGGGTCACAGAACTTTTTGGTCAGAACCTTGCTGGGGGTCAGCCTCATTGTTTTGACAGGAGCATACATTTAAATAAAATCATTAATATGATAATATTTCACTTTTCTGTTTTAACAGGTTTTTGTTACTTTTTATTTTAGAATGGTTTATACAAGTGACAAGAATTTTTATATTGTAGAAGAGAAGTAACAGGTGCAACTTCAATCTCAAATGGTTAATCTTAGAAGTGTAGGTACTATGGGGCTTGTTTAAACCCAGCAGCTCAACTTAAGTCACAATAAATATGATCTATATGTTTTACCAGAAACAGCACTGGGTTCACTCTTTGCCAACTGAAATGAGATACAAAAAGACTAGGCTCAACCTCAGCCTGTGCCACATGTAGAAAACCAAGCAACTACATCTCCCTTCACTTTGATTCAACAATCCTGAGACAATTGTTAAAAGTGACATTTTTCTGTTAATAATAAAGCAAAGTCCATAAAAGGAATCAAACCTGAACTCTACTCTATGTGGCCTCTCAGCCCAGTAGGCCAAGGAGCCATCTGCCCACATTTTTTGGGCTCAAATATGAAAATGATTCAAATGAAAGCCAAAAAATTTAAAAATTCTTGTTAATATTACCAGAATTTGCAAGCAAGAAAAGAAATACATGAGACCAAAAGTTATTCTAAAGTGGCAGCAAAGAAAACTAGTGGTTCAATGAAAAATTCTATTCCCTGCTAATAAGAGCCTCCAAAATTTCCCCCAAAGTCCAGAAAATGATGTATGCCTTGTGCCCCACCTGTCTCTCCCAACCAGGATAATGAACATAAGAGTCTAGATGTCTATTCCAAGCACCAGCTAATAAAAACTACTTGTTCCTTATGTCACCCTATCTTTCCCAATTTCCTGCTGCCTGCCCCCCAAGTTTCAGAAACCCAATCTAAGGACAAGGACTGGCAGGTGATAGTTATGCTTTGCCAGGCCAAAGCTAAGCCTCATTGTCATCCTGAACAATAAAGTAATGATGGAAATTTGGTTCATCCAGATCTTATCATAAAATATACTTGTTTTCTATCACTTTCAAATCAAATCCACAGGCCCTGCTGCTCCTGCTAGCATGCCTGCAGATCCTGCGGACTTTACACCCAAAATATTTATCCTCTTTGTCAAGAATGATATTTTGATACTAGTATTAAAAACTCAGGAATCAAATACTGGTTCTCAGGAAACACCTTTTGCCAACCAGGATGGAAAGAGACCCATTAACACACTGAGTTGCCAACTCAAATTGGTAAGCTGCCTGTGACCTGCCAGCTTAGTGATAGAGATTTCCCAAATGGAGATTAGATTGTCACACAATATGCACTACCAAAAGCTCAGACCTACGCAGAGGTTGCTTTATGCAAAAAGGAGGTTAAAATGAAAACTTAAAACAAATTCTTCAATAAGCACATGCTGCTATCAGTCCTGTGACAGTCCACATGTTGGGTGGTTTTGCAGGCAGGGATAATTTTGGTCAAGAGAAAGTCTAGTGGCTTTTGACAGTATGAGAATTGAAAATCCTTACAGCTTAAATATTTATTGGGATAACTGGTATAAAAACAGGGAAGTATTGCTTTTAGAACATCTCCAATACATTAAAATCATTCCAAAGCCTTGGCTGCCTCACAAGTTCATATTTGTGTCCATAAATAAGACATTGTAGCTTTTGGGACTCCTGGATAGTAAAACTGGATATCTAAATAGAGAGCAATGTCAAAACAGTTTAATTACAGATTATTAACTTCAGGGATTGAACTAAAAAACTTTTCAGGATCAACTTTGGAAATCTAAAAATCAATTAGAACTTAAGTCTGCTTCAAACTTACCAACCAGCTCAAAGGTAAAAGCGGGTGCCATTACGGGTTTGAACCTGAATAAGCCAATGAATATAGGCCCTGGACTACATAACCAATTTTTCTCCAATCAACAATCAACAGAAACCACCACTACCAATAACAAGCAATCAGAACAGAAAAAGGGCCCAAGCCAATCAATCATTTACCAAGCCTGAAGATGAGGATGCAGGAAAAGCCCCAATCACAATACCAGCTTACTTGAACCATTCCCAGGCCAACTTGCATAGCTTTCTATTATTGTTTCAACTAGTAGGTTTGGCTGCTGTAAGCTGCATTTTGAAGTCTGATTGGCAGCAACCAGATCAAAATGACCAACCAGAAAGTAGCCACATGATAAATCTTTCACCTCAAATTCCACCTGACATTATTCCACATTCCTAATCCATGTGAGAGAGAATAATAAACTAACTAAGTTTGGCTCCCATTCTGGGGGAATAATCCACCAGGACACTATCTAGTGGAGAACTGGGATGGCTGCTTGAAGTGGCACCCACAAGGAAGACACAGCAGATAGTTGGGGAAAGTAGGAGTCCAAGCCCATCAGAATCATCCCGCTGAGTAACCAGGGGCTTGCTTAGGGGCAGACTCTGGGCCAACCTTGTCTCCTCCTGGGGCCAGTACAACTGGGACCTCAGAGGAGAGGGGCAACGGGGAAGGCAGGACTGGTGACACTGGGGGAGATAGGTTGGGAGCCACGAGGTCAAGGTTGTCACAGGTGAGGCTTCTTACAACCTTTTCACTAGTGGTGAAGATATCTTGAGCTCAGACAGGGAGGTTGCCAAATGCATGTAGGAATAGATCCAGGTTAGCACCCACATGATGGAAGAAATTTGAGATGCACCCCCAGAGGTTGGAGGTGGTGCACCATATCAACACCAAGGCTGGTGCCAAGGTGAACACCACAAACTTGGCAAAGAGCACCAACATTTTACTTAGCCAAATACTTTCCAACAGAAGAAACAATGCTCTTTTTCTTAAAACTTCTTCTGATTCTTTGGGCTCAAATTAGTGTCCAAGAGGAAGCCAAGGTCAGGTGGAATAGTTCTAGGAGGTGAATGGGACACAGAGAAGGGTAACTGCATAGAGAGGGACTTCAAAGACAGAGTTTCAAAGCTCTAGAGCGTATATGAAGCTCAGGAAGAAGCTAGAGCAAGAGCAAGAGCAAAAGAAAAACAAAATTCAAGTAGGTAATTATGCTAAATAAACTACTAAACTTTAAGTTCAAACTATGTTTCAAAGAGAAAGCAAAAAGCTTTAAAATTGTTGCTGGAAACGTGTAGGGGGCTCCATGAAGACGTGGAGAGGCCTGGGAATGAAGGAGTAAGGTAAGGGAAGTTGAATTTCTACTAATAATCTTAGGAAGTGAAAGGGGCCAAAGAAGGGACCTAAAAAACCCTTAAAATTCTAAAGTGAAGACCTAAACTTTATTTTGTAGAATGAGCAAGCAGGGGACTGGAATTCCCCTGTCTAGCTTTAAGAGAGGAGTCTAGAATTCAGGGTCACCTGACCCAAGGCGCAGATTTGATTGGCTTCAGGAGAAATTTTGCAAGGTGAATCCAGTGAGTTGGAGGGTTTTGCAGTAATTTCCAACTTTAACTCTGATTGGCTGGCATTGCTGGGGTGATTTAAATTAGCATCCAATCCAGTTGGATTGAAATATGATGATTTAGCACTAGTGCAACCTGATTGTTTAGACTTAATTAATTTCAAGTGCAGACACGCCCAAGCCAAAAAACAGTCTAAATTAATCATAGATTCCTCCCAAGTGGGAACTGGTTCCACACATTGTTATTTACCACCTGGGAAGGGTATGCTAATACAAATCTCTCATCAATTGTGTGGGCTAAATCCTCAAGAGAATTAAGGGGCTTGGCTGGCTTCTGAGGAGATTTCTTGGTACAACGTGGGAAGATAGTCCTATCCAAGGCCAAAGGGGGGAGTGAATTTACATTATCCTTTCCTTTTTCCTGTGGGTGGATGCCTCCTTGAGGGAGAGTGGCTACTGAGAAGTTTTTGTGAGCCTTGGGGATCTTAAGAGCCAGGAGAGACTTGGGAGGACCCAATGCCTTGAGGTTGATGCAATGGAATTCCTGAACTAGGTCCCAACAGTTACCGCAATATGATGAGACTACCCAGCTGTTGTCATAGGAGGGATAGCCTTTTCATTTGATGCAATAATGTAGGGATTTCCTGATCTGGCTGGATGCCACTATTGCTTCCACCTTGTATTCAGGGGTGCTGTCAACCATAATGAGCTCTGGGGTGTTGGGAGCAAGGCCCTCAAAGGGGGAGAGTTGGAAGGCGTTGAAGGTGTTATGGATGCAATACAAGGGTGGGAGGTCCAACACGTATGTCCTGTTCCCTTTGTTTTCCAGCACCTTGAACAGACCCAGACAATTTGGGAAAACTTACATGAAGGTAATTTCATGAGGATGTTGGAGGATTCCAGCACAATAAGAGAGCCTACCAGGTAGTCTGGAGCCAGGCAGCGGTTCTTATCAGCTGCCTTCTTATTAGACTCTATAGATTTGGCCAGTGTCTTTTTTACTTTGGCATGAGTGGCTCTTAGGTGGTCTGCCATGTCTGCCGCGGCTGAGACATGGGATTGTAGAGACAGGCCAATAGAAAATGCAGGAGAGAATCCTAGGGTTGCTTGAAAGGGAGATACACCAGTAGAGGAATGCACCGTGTTATTGTAAGCAAACTGTGCCAAGGGAAGGTCCTCTGAACAAGAGTCCATGGTGGCGTTAGCGTAGCAACGCAAGTGCTGTTCCATAGTCTGATTCACCCTCTCAGTCTGGACATCTGACTGAGGGTGGTAAGACATGGAGCAGCAGGGCTTGATGTTGAGAATGGCTAGCAAAGATTCCCAGAACACAGAGGTGCACTGGGGTCCACAATCACTCATAATCTCCTGGGGCAAGCCAAAGTTAGTGAAGATATGTTTCACAAACAACTTAGCCATCCCCACTGAGTTCAGAGTGGTTAAGCATGGGATGAACACCAAATACTTAATGAATCTGTCAACTACCACTATGATGGAGTTAAAATCACTAGATAAGGGGAGCTCCACTACAAATTCTACTGAGATGGAGGACCAAGGACCCTGTGCCTGCTAGAGGGGGTGAAGGAGGCTGTTGTTGCCTGAGCAATCTGGATTTGAGCGTGCACAGGTGACACACTGCTTAATCCATGGGGCAATGGCCTTGTGATCCCAACCCAACTGTAGGTATGCCTGATGAGCTCCAGGAGTTTCTTTGTGCCTGGATGCCCAAACAGAGGGGGATCATGATGCTCTGTCATGACACGCGCACACAAGCTCTTGAGGACCCAAATTTGCTTGTTTTGGTAAACTATACTCTCCTTTAGGACATACACACCTTCCTTCAGGTGCTCAGGAGTGAGCTTGGAGAGGAGGGCCATGCCGTCTGGGGAGGATTGTTGAGCCAAAAGTACATCATGGAGAAGGGTTCCTGGGAGCGCAAGCGGGATGTCCTGTTGGGAATGCACAAGGGAGCAGAGGCCCACGGCCTGAGTGGGGGGAGAGTCACCCAGGATTGGCAGTGGCGAGGGGGGAGGGACACCTGGGATGAAGGAATGAGAATCACAATAGGGTCCTCATCACCATGCACTGGGTACATGGCTGGGTCCTGGCTGAGGAGATCCAGGAGGATTTTCAGTTCACCTTTCACAACCTCATATCAGAACTTATACCCTGACAGAGTCTGCATGACCCAGGCCTGACGGAGGAGGATCTTGTGAGGCTTGCAGAAGTAGCAGAGGGCTTTGTGATCCTTACAGACCATAAAATTGTGCTGAGCACCCTGGAGGTGGTGGCGCCAGTGAGTGATGGCGTCCACCACTGCCTGCAACTCCTTGTCAATCACGGCCCAAGACACCTTGTTGGGGGCAAACTTGCAAGAGAAGTACACAACGGGAAGCTATTGATCATTATGCTCCTGTAGAAGGACAGCCACTGCAGCCACATTGGAAGCATCACAGGCCACAATAAAGGGCTTGCTGGTATCCACATGGAAAAGGACCAGGGTAGAAACAAAGACCTTCTTGATAGCCTCAAAAGCGCACTGGAACTTGGGGGTCCAATTGAAGGTAGCATTCTTACCCACAAGGGGGTGCAGTGGGGCCGCAAGCTCTGAGATAGCTGGGGAGAACTTCTTGAGGAATATTACTGTTCCCAGGAGGCAGAGCAACTCCTTCCTGTTCCAAGGAGTATCCCATTCCTGGAGGGCTCTAGCTTTGTCAGGAGACACGGCGTGGCCATCCTTCAGGACTAGGTTACCAAAGAACGTGACCTCAGACTTGAAAAACTTGTACTTGCTAGGTTTGATGAAGAGACAGACTTTGTGAAGAGCAGCCACCACAGACAATAAGTCCTTATCATGTTGCTTGGAAGTGGGGGAGTGGATCAAGATATCATCAATGTAGGCCACTGCGCAGGAAAAGTGCAGATTGCCCAGGGCCTCCTTGATAACTCTCTGAAAGATGGCAGGAGCGTTCTTGAGGCCAAAAGGCATCACCTTAAACTGGAAGCATCCACATCTAGTCTTGATGGCTGTCAGCCACTCATTGCCTTCTGCAACGCAAACCTGGTTAAAGGCATTAACCAGGTCCAGTTTGGAGAACACACAGGACTTAGAAATGGACTGAGCAATTGACGCCCCAAGGGGAGAGGGTAACAATCCGGGACTGCCACATTGTTAAGCAGGATGTAGTCCACACATGGGCGGAGGGAGCTGTCAGACTTCTTAACAAATACCACCGGGGAGCTGACCAAGGAGGCCTTCTTCACAATCCAACCCTTGGCAAGCATGTTGTCCAACCACGCGCCCAATGCCTTGTCCTCCAACTCAATGAGGGGGTACATGGGGGCATCAATCTTGACAATATCCACAGTGAGTTTAAATGTGAGGTCATGGCAGGAGTGGTGGGGGGAAGAGCATTTGACAGGATAACGTCAAATGCATTCTTGTAGGGAGCCAGGATGCCAGGCAGAGAAAAGGGAGGAGGGGTTTCTGGCAAAGCCTTGAGCAACAGGAACAACTCAAGGGGATCCTCTCCTGACAGGAGCAGCAAAAGGAAGCTGGGTGCACCATCAAGCAAGAAGTGCAACTTGTTAGAGAGTATAGCAATCTGGACAAGGTGGCACCTCCACCATCCCACCCCTACTATCACAGGGTATAGCAAATCCTCAACAGCAGAAAACTTGCTGACAAAGACATGGTTGTCTGTGCAGTAGCTAAGGGGTTTATAAAGGGGATAACAGAGTACTGGTACCTTGCTAGCAGCTACAAAGGTCTGGGGGGGAGCAGCAAGAGACTCAAGGACTGGGCCAAGCCAGGGTCCATGAAGTTCCCGCCTGTGCCTGTGTCTACTAACACTGTTGCCTTTGCTTTCAGCAACTTTGTATAAAAGATTGCATCAAAAAAGTAAGACAAATTCTCTTTATTCTGGAGGGCCAGGATGGTGCTGGAGGGGTTGGAGGAGGTCACATCAGGGATTGCAGCCAAGGCTGCAAACTTGGGCAAAGACCCGGAATTTGTGGGCCAGTTGGGAGCCTGGGCAGGTCAACACATCACACTAATGGAGGCTGTCTTGGGAGGCTTAGTCAACTTGGCAGGAGGGGCAGTCTTGGCAACTGGTAGGGCAGCAAGGACTCCCTGTTTAGGAAGGTAGGCTGGTTTGGCGACCAACTTATGTGCCAAGGCAAACACCTTCTCAAGGGAGGGAGGAGCAGGTTCCCACGCACCTTTGTCCACAGAGGCAGAGTCAAGTGAGTGACAAAACATTGCCACCGCCACCTCAGCAGGGAGGGCCAAGGAGGCGGCCTTCACTGAAAAGCATTTCATGTGAGTTTCAAGGTCTGGGGCCAGTTCCTTTAAATGCAGGGTTTCAAAGATAACCAAGGCCTTAACCCAAGAGCAGCCACCGCGGAGGAGACCAAGGTGAGGAGAGAAGCCATGTTGCCCAGCTCCTGGCTCTGGAAAAGGAGAGTGCAGACCCAGAGGCAGGTATCTTCATCAAGGACGTCCAAGAGGGCAACTGAACTTTGAGCGTCCAAGATGGGAGCATTGGTAGATGTCAAATCAGCTACAAGGCAAAGCTGGAGCTCCCCCAAAGCATCCAAGACTTTCTCACAGACCTCTGTTGTGAAGGGTGTAGGGGGATACCAAGGTGATGTTAACTGCCAAGGCTACAGACAAAGCTGTGGATATAGGGGAGGCCTTGACAATGATACACTTCTTAAAGGAAGACAGAAGAGACCAGAGTGCCTGTGCAGATAGAAATCCCAAAAGGAGGGACCCAATGCTGGCGCGGACCAGGGCCAAGACCAGTGACCACATCCAGTGGCAAAAGGCTTCAAAAGCTGAAGACATTGGCTTTCTCATTATGTGAGAGAAGGGGGCTAAACTAACTAAGTTTGTCTCCCATCCTGGGGGAAGAATCCACCAGGACACCATCCAGTGGAGAACTGGGATGGCCACTTGAAGTGACGCCCACAAGGAGGACACAGCAGATAGTTGGGGAAAGTAGGAGTCAAAGCCCATCAGAATCATCCCACTGAGTAACCAGGGGAATTGCTTAGGGGAAGACTCTAGGCCAACCTCATCTCCTCCTGGGGCCAGTACAACTGGGACCTCAGAGGAGAGGGGCAACAGGGAAGGCGGGACTGGTGACACTGGGGGAGATAGGTTGGGAGCCACGAGGTCAAGGTTGTCACAGGTGAGGCTTCTTACAACCTTCTCACTAGTGGTGAAGATATCTTGAGCTCAACCAGGGAGGTTGCCAAATGCATGTAGGAATAGATCTAGGTTAGCACCCACATGATGGAAGGAATTTGAGATGCACCCCCAGAGGTTGGGGGTGGTGCACCATATCAACACCAAGGCTGGTGCCAAGGTGAACACCACAAACTTGGCAAAGGGCACCAACATTTTACTTAGCCAAATACTTTCCAACAGCAGAAACAATGCTCTTTTTCTTAAAACTTCTTCTGATTCTTTGGGCTCAAATTAGTGTCCAAGAGGAAGCCAAGGTCAGGTGGAATGATTCTAGGAGATGAATGGGACACAGAGAACAGTAACTGCGTAAAGAGGGGCTTCAAAGACAGAGTTTCAAAGCTCTGGAGCATATATGAAGCTCAGGAAGAAGCAAGAGCAAAAGAAAAACAAATCAAAATTCAAGTAGGTAATTATACTAAATAAACTACTAAACTTTAAGTTCAAACAACTATGTTTTAAAGCAAAAGCAAAAAGCTTTAAAATTGTTGCTGGCAACGTGTAGGGGGCTCCAGGAAGACACAGAGAGGCTTGGGAATGAAGAAATAAGGTAAGGGAAGTTGAATTTCTACTAATAATATTAGGAAGTGAAAGGGGCCAAAGAAGGGACCTAAAAAACCCTTAAAATTCTAAAGTGGAGACCTAAACTTTATTTTGTAAAATGAGCAGGCAGAGGACTGCAATTCCCCTGTCTAGCTTTAAGGGAGGAGTCTAGAATTCAGGGTCACCTGACCCAAGGCGCAGATTTGATTGGCTGCAGGAGAAATTTTGTAAGGTGAATCCAGTGAGTTGGAGGGTTTTGCAGTAATTTCCAACTTTAACTCTGATTGGCTAGCATTGCTGGGGTGATTTAAATCAGCATCCAATCCAGTTAGATTGAAATATGATGATTTAGCACTAGCACAACCTGATTGTTTAGACTTAATTAATTTCAAGTGTGGACGCGCCCAAGCCAAAAAATAGTCTAAATTAATCATAGATTTCTCCTGTGGTGACTGCTCTAACAGGTTGTCAGGCTTAAGCAGTACTTGGATATGTGAGCACCAGGCAAGGTGGAGTACAACAGAATATGCCTTGCCAGAATAAAACTGAGAAGCTGCCAACTATGGTCAATATATGAAGATCATAGTATTAATAACAGCAGAAGAGGTTCAGGAGTTGGTTGGCAACAGAGCAACAGGACAGGATGCAGAGTTGGTGTATAATAGCCATTCAGATACCAGATAGACATTATATACTTTGGGAAGGATTCAGTTGTTGGTCAACAACAAGACAACAGAGCCAGAACAGGGCTGGCAGAGTAATGGGTGTATGTTAATCAGTCAGAATCCAGACAGACAATGGATACTGGGGAAGGGGAAATAGAGGATTCAGAATTGATAAGTGGCATACAGCAGACTTATGATTCCTAGGTGTCTCTATATTAACAGTGCTGAAAACACAAGCTCAACATTTGTTTATAGCTTACAGGAGCTATCATGGTTGTACAGACCCAAGGTCTGCACCTCTGCAAAGGCAGTTGACAAGTAACTTATCCAAGTTAAAGGAGAAACAAAAGTATTTGGTTTACAATAAAAAGGTCTCTAATTTATTACATAAGTCAAGTGAAGGTTATATAGGCATTTGTGATATGATAGCCAACTGAAATGTTGATCAACAATATGGAACATTGATGATCAATCAAGTTAGTTCTAAAGTTTCATGTGGAGATTACAACTGACAAGAGTGATTGTAAGTTAGATCATCAGCGTCAGTTGGCAACTGGTTGTTACAAAGGCAATTGTGGCAAATTGGGCATAATCTGGACAGATTATGGAACAGACAGTTTAACAGATCACTTATAATTCATCTGAGCAACAGATTGACATGTTGAATGGCCTGGCCAACATCTTTGATCCTTAGACTTGTCTGGCTGACAGACAAAGCCTTTAGCTTTGTATCAACAACAAGAAATGTCTATAGCATCTTATGGTCAACAGATAAGGCCTATAGACTCATATGGCCAAAAGAAAATGCCAAAAGCATCTTATGGCCAACAGATAAGGCCTATAGACTCCTATGGCTGATAGTTATTGCCCATAGCCTTCTATGATTGACAGGTATGACCTATGGACTTCTATGGCCAACAGGTATGACATGTAGCCTTCTATGTCCAGCAGGTATGGCCCATGGACTTCTATGGCTTACAGGTATGGCCCATAGCCTTCTATGGCCAACAGCTAAAGTCTAAAGCTTTATATGGACAACAGATAAGGCCTATATCCTAGTCTGGCCAATATAAGCTGGTAAATAACGTCATAGCTCATAGCTATTTCACCACACCTCCCAAGTGGGAACTGAGTTCCACACATTGTTATTTACCACCTGGGAAGGGTATGCTAATAAAAATCTCTCATCAATTGTATGGGCTAAATCTCAAGGGAATTAAAGGGCTTTACTGGCTTCTGAGGAGATTTCTTGGTACAACATGAGAAGATAGTCCAATCCAAGGCCAAAGGGGGGAGTGACTTTACAATCCAAATTCCAAGTATTTAGTCAGTAGTATTGGGGTTTCCTCCAGTGCTCTAACAACTTCAATTCCTGAATCAATAAATTTGGGTTTCTATATTCTTTAATTAGTAAATTAGTAGATTCTAAATTAACTCTCAGATAAACTGGAAGCAGAAATTTTTTCTGCTTCTGCTCTGCCTAGTCTTATGGTTTCCTATTTCTGGAGGTCATAAATTTGATTCCAATATCTGAGTCAAGGATGTTACCAAATCTTTGGCTTGGGAATATCTGTATAGAAGCATCAGTTTCCATCCACATGTGATAAAACCACTTTTCTGCCTTCTTTTCCTCCCCCAGTGATTTGTCCAGGAGCACTATGACCGTACAACAGTCACTGTTAAGTATTTAGCCAAATAAATACTCCAAGAGATAAAGTTGCTCTCTTTTTACTGTTTTTTATGTAGATAGGTTTGGCCAGAATTCTTCAGATAAAGGTTCATGAAGAATTAGTATCTATATTCAATAAAAAAACAGGAGCCAAGATTGACTGAATCAATCTTAGAGATGAGATGTCTCAAAAACAACTTAATTAGTTGGGAAAATTATTTAATAAATACCTGGCAATATAATTAATGGGGATTTAAATATATTAGGCAATTATTTTGACTGTTTTAAGAAGTATGGTTAAGTTTAACCATAGGTAAACCCCCAAATTTGGGTTTAAAAACACTGTGGCAGTGTTTTGTTTGAGGTTCAAAGCGTTTTAACGGGTTTGTAAAACGCAGGAAAACCATTAAATGTAATGATACCAGAATAAAGGCAATGATGCCTAAGAATTCAGATTTGATCATCCGGTTCCCAGTTGGAACATGAATAGCTGGGTTTGGGATGCAGAATCCACAGGGTTTTGGCGCTGGGAGCTGGGAAAGCTCCATGCTGAATTGGTACATTGGGATGAATGGAGTCAGGTGACTTCTTCCCATTGTAGATTGGTTCTCATAGGTTGAGAAGTATTGGTGATCTTTTATGTAAAGATCTAGGTTGGGATGACTTGAATGCCATAGACCATGTGAGATGAATCATAGGTTGATTCAGGAACCAGAGGGGTTTTCAGCTGAATATGCCTGGAATGGTATATAAGCAAAAACAGCTAATTTTAAATAAATATATATTGTCAATTTTGACGCTTTTCCCTCAAACCTATTTTTAATTATCATGTCTTCTTTGCTATCATTTTTAAGAGAAAAATTTGGGGCTCTTTGTAAAGGAACTGCTGCTGCAAGAAAAGAAGTTCCTAATAGCTCACTCAAGGAGGCATGTGCAAGTCTGGAGGTCTCTAAAATAGCACCTGAGGAATTGTTGATAGAAGGGAAAGCAGCTTTTGTAGAACTATATGCCAACTATTTTGCCAAAGAAGGAACCCCAGTACAAGGGAATTGAGTTTACGCTTGGGACTCCTGGAGCTTGCTGCTAGGGTTCAATGAGATTTTGCAACAGGTTAAGGACAAAGCTAATTATGAAGTGGAGGCGTTAAGAAATAGGGAGGAAAAGAGTGTCAAAATTATGGCTTGTTGGCAAGATGACAATAAAGTGTTGTATCACAAAATTGCCTCCCTGGAGGCAAAGCTCATTGAATCTTTGTCACAGGGAGGTAGCATTAACAAGAGTCAAGGGCAAAATAATGGCAAGTTTGACTGGTTGGACCTGGATCTGCCACAAGCACCTTAGTACATCTTGGCTTATGTTGCAGTATACTATAGGTTGGCTCATTTTTCTCCTTTATTGGGTTCTTATAAATTATGGGGCTATGTGATGAATACCTTGATTATTAGAGAGGGGGGCTAAACTAACTAAGTTTGGCTCCCATCCTGGCAAGATGAACCACCAGGATGCTGCCCAGTGGAGTACTGGAACGGCCGCTTGAAGGGGGGACCAAAGGGAGGACGTAGGGGACAGCTGAGGAAACTATGCATTCAATCCCATCAGCACTAGCCCAGTGAGCAACCAGGGTGTGCAGGTGGGAGCAAGAAGCAACTTCACAGGTGCTTGGAGGGGTGCCAAGTTGTCTCTGTTCAAGATATGGGTGATGGGCATTGGCACCTCCTTTAAGGTGGGAGCAGGCACTGTGTAGTCCACAGCATGAAAATCCAAGTTGTTGCAAGTTAGGCTTTTGATAATTGTCTCACCCAAAAAGAGAAGTCCACTAGGGAGGCACAAGAGACTAGAGGGATAATCTCAAACCAGGCAAGAAGAAGTAAAAAATTGAGACTATAGGTCAGGGGAAGTAGTCCAGAGGAGGATCACAAAAGGAGCCAAAGTAAACACCATAAATTTCAAAACAGGGAGGATCATAGTTGCAAACTCCAGGAAATTTGGAATTAAAGAATGCAAATTTTGAACCTTAATGTAATAAAATCAGTGGCTAATAGGACAGCCACAAGGAGAAAAACCAAGTATAAAACCAGGAGACACTTGAGGGGGACTTTGCAGCAGTCTTGGAGAGTTTGGAATAGGTTTAAAGCAAAAACAAGCTCAAAACCAACAATTTAAGTAAAATTTTAAAATAGAAATAGGATTTATAATGATTTTTTAAATAGAATGCAGGGTTTGAACAGTGATATCAAAAGAAAAAGCAGCAGACACAACAATTAAGAGAAAGATGAAAGCTCAGGGACTTTGGAAGGATGGCTGGGTTTGAAAAGAATCACTTAAAGGTAAGGTTTAGGAGAAAAGCAACTAACAATTTGCTTAAGACTAAAATAGACTCCAAGTGAGAGTCAACAAATTTTAAAATGGCAAAGAATAGAGCAACAGTTTCCAAAGTTTAATAAATTGAAAAATAGACAAGCAGGGGACTGGAGGTCCCCTTGCTGTGTTAAAAGGAGTGTGTTGCAGGGGGGATAAATCACATGACCACAGGGCTTGGATCTAATTGGCTGGGGGATAAAATTTGCTGATCAGAGCCAGGAGGACTGGAAAGTTTCACATTAATTTCTGTGGTCCCATCTGATTGGCTAGAGAGAACTCCAGGCATCTGAAATTTACTTGGGCTTCTGAGCGTTGATATGGCATCACCTGATTGGTTGGATCTGATGTTTTTCAAAAGTGGGCAACACCATGCCAACAAATAGTCCAAATTAACCATTATTTATTCCCAGGGGGAGCAACCAAAGGCAATGGATCCATGGGGTAGACCAGCACAAATATCTCATCAACTCTGTGTGCCAAATCCCCTAAAGAATTAAGGGGTTTGGCTGATACTTTTGAGCCTTTCTTAGTACGTCTGGGGAAAATAGTGCTATCCAATGCCAAGGGTGGCAGTGAACTTACATTGATGGTTGGAATTTGGGTAGGATTGTCTTTGGCAAGGTTCCATCCCACTGCTTTTTTACATTACTTAGGTTCCTTCCTACCTCAGGAATGGATCCCTGAAAGACAGGTAGAGGCCTAGTAGGGAAAATTGGCTACTAGGGAGAGGTAAGGCCTTCATAGTAGGTAAAAAAGGACTAATACAGGCAAACAATGTACCAGCTCATCAAGAAACTTTGGCTGCTAGGGGACTAGTTAGTTGTCCTCACCCAGCAGGGAATGTTGGCTGCTAGGGGTGGGGAGTGGATCAGCCTGGTGGGTAACATGGGCTACCAGGGCTGGTTGATGATGTGATCCTGGTGGGTAACACAGGCTTCCAGGGGAAGAGAGGAGCTAAGATAGCTCTATGTGCCCTTGTGCGCTTACAGGAGGTCTGTGAGCAAGCACCTTATCTACCAGACTGGTAGGATGTCCTTGTCTGTTTTTCATTGGGGGCTTTGGGAAGGTCCTAAAGCTACCATTGAGGGCATGGATATGCTCAGAGGTGTTATCAGTATAGCTGCTTGGGGAAGCAGTTACAGAACTTGGTATTATTAGGCCTCTGGGAAGTAGAGTTGGTTAATTTGCGCCTGAAAGCTCAGACTTAACCACCTGAGTGAGTAAGACAACTTCACAGACATGAAGATTGTCTGTGGTTGAATGGCTCAAGTGGAGGTCACTTTCAGGGGCCCAGTCAAATGCCAGTAGTCATATAGAATTATTGACTGAGTCTGAGGTATTAGCAACAGGGACTGAAAATGGACCTAGGTGGTTCATAGTGAAGACTAGTTGAAGGACTGGAAGATCATGGAGAAGAATTAGCTGAAGGACAGAAAGATCATGAAGCAGAGCTAGCTGAAGGACTGGAAGATCATGGAGAAGGACTAGCTGAAAGACTGGAAGTTGGTTAAGAAGAACCAGCAAAAGTAGATGAAGAAGCAGAAAGAAGCAGTTAAAAGAATTAAGTGAACTGCCAAAAAGATATGATAAAAAGATTAAGATAAATATAATATAAGAAATAAGGAAAATAAGGAAATTATTTAAAGAAAATACATTGTGAATTTATAAGGAATCAATTGAATGAAAAGGAGTCAAAGTAACCATAACCAGAAAAGAGAAACTTTGAGGTCAAAGGCTGGAGTTTTGCCAAAATGATTAAGTGAAGCAAGAAGCAAGAAAAAGGCAGTTTCAAATGGCTGAAATGTGGAAAGAAACATGGAGAAACTCAGAGAAATATTGAAGTGATCAGGGTTCAAAAATTCCCTATGTAGCACATAGTTGGAAGCGCTCAAGTTTGCCCAAAGAAACATGACAGGAATCATGGCAAAACTGTTCAAAGTGTGGAGTAGTTGTTTACCTGGAGTGAGACAGCTTTGAGTTTGAATCATAGTCAAGAGCAAGACATTTGGGTAAACTGTTTGGCAAGACAGTTAAATCAAGGCGTATGATTAGATGCAAGCAAAGTTTATTCAATCAGTGTTTTAAGGGCTTTACCTGAAGGGTTTAAGCCTAAAAAATGAGGGAATGAACCAGGAAAAACTGGTTTTTAATTAGCTGAAGTAAGTTAAAAGGTTTAATTTATTTTAGAAGAGAAGAAAATGGATAGTTTAAGCTTAGAAAACCAAAGATCTGAGAGAAAATAGGGACTGAAAGAAGGAGCTATAAAAGCAGGATCAGTCTGAGGCTTTTCTAGAATGTAAAAAGTGGATAACAAAGGCTACTAAGACTACACAGAGAGCTGGAGACCAAGATAAAGGAGCAGGAGACTAAGATAAAGGAACTGGAACCTAAGATAAGGAGAAGGATCCCAAGAAAGGAGCAGGAGTCCAAGAATAAGTTGCAGGAGACTAAGACCAAGTACAATTGCAAGGAGTCCAAGAGAATTTTAGAGGACTCCAAGTGTTGGCACATATCAATTGTTTCCTTGACCCCCGGGCTGTATACCAGAAGGTTTCTAAGGGGATCTTCCTACTGAAAGAAAATAAAAAGCCCATTTCAACCCCTGCCCCAATTTCCAAATAGTACAGATAGCCCTATGAGTAAGTTGTCCAAAATCTTCTACCCTAGCTAAGGAGAGAAAGACACCTACAGCCAAAGCTATCAAAAGGCTACCACTAGTAAAAATTCCCAGGAGGAGTGGGAAAGGTTAACTAGACATCTTGAGATGACAGATAGGGAGAGGAAATTTATTAGGAATTAGTTTACTAGGCTGCTGAAGGATTGGTACAGGCCCACAGAGGGTTTAGCACCAGCTGAAGTACAGTAGTTTTAAACGCTATGGCAATAAGCAAAAATAATTCAGATTTAAAAAGAATCAAAATGAACCCAAATTTATTGTAAATTAATATAAATTCATTCTATTTTTTGTTTTGTTTATATCTGAGTTCATTTAATTTAAATCTGAATTATTTTTGCTTGTTGCCATAGATTTTAAAACTACTGTACAAGTACATGGTGGGGATGCCCACCTAGTCATAGGGAAAGTATTGGAAGAGTTTGCAGTAAGGCAAGCCAAGTATAAACTGCAAGCTAATCATCTACCTCTACTAGGGAATGATAACTCCTTTTGTCTGGTCCCTGGCTATAACCCAGGACACACAATGGGGACTGGTGAAAAGGAACCCCACAGGCCCCTCCTGGTACTCCGGACTAAGGATGAGGGCTTTCCCCTGGGTACCACCAATACCAAAAAAGAGGCTTTCATCAAAAATGAGCACCTCTTTACCAAGGTATATGGAACACTACATCAAAAATGACCAGCAGAAACATATTCTGTACATTCCCACACATCAAAGATTTAATACTATCTTGTGTTACCACTGAGATCTAGGCCATGCAAAGAGCCACAATCTCTATAAATTCCTAAAACACAAAGCATGGTGGCCACCCTGTACTGAGATGTTCAAGAGATCCTCAAGCAATGTGAAGTATGCAAAAAGTTTTCAAGGAGCAATACTCCACAAAAATCTGTGTTTCCCATTTGTTCTCAACTACCCTTCAAGGTGTGGGACCTCAATATTTTTGGGCCAATTCTGGGGAAACATAGCAGCAAAAAGTATATAATCACTGCCTTTAACTTTGCCACTTGCTGACCAGTAGCACAAGCAGTGAAGACACATACTAGCAACATTGTCTGACGCTTCATTGGGAAGGAGATTATTAGCAGGTTCAGCAAAGAAGAACTACTGATCACAGATGGAGTCAAATAAAAAACCTCAGAAAGCACCAATGTTTACCTCACAAAGAATGAGTTCAAGCACACAGTTGTTACAGTAGAAAATCAAATGGAAGGCATAGTGCACCCTTGTAAAACCAGAAACCAGTAAAGAACTGCAGCCAAACCCTTGATAAAAATAAAGAACTTGAACACTGTCATTGATAAAAAAATGGGTCAAAGTTGGGATTGCTCAAATAGCCCTGGAAAATCTGGACCTGCCTTATTTTTCCACAAATAATCATGACAATAAAATGTGTTATACACTATTTGGAGATGGTAGCGCTCAACCTGCTGGTTGCCCAATTTTTAGAATTATGACGTCATTGACTCAAATTCTAATGCAGATCCTCCCACTGCTGAAAATATTTTTGTCAGCCAATCAGATGATGCAGAATTCCCTTCTCCCCCATCCTAAACTCCCTTAAAAAGTTCCCCATTCCCCTCTAGAAACTTGTTTCTAGATAGCTTATTTTCACTCAAATAAAAGAAAGTTTTCCCAAAAAAATGTTGGCTCATCTGGGGCTGTTTGCCCCTGTCTTCAAGATATAACTTTTGTTATTTTCAAGGTTGTCATCAATTCCATGGCTGCCACCTGGCCAGCAATCTACATGATGATGCCTTTGGATTCTTCTACTAATTTTCCCTTGTAAATCATTTGCACATTGACAATCTTCACCTCCATCTTCTGCTACACTGCCACCAGCTTAAAGATCTTGAACCTGTACTCCTAATTTGGCCTCCTTCTTGTCAAGCAACTCAAAATTTGTTTACTATACCCTCATTGTATTTCCTTGAATCATGCAGCTTACCAATTTACTTTAAAATTATCTAGAAACCTATTTTTGTGATTTGCTTTAATCATTTAATTTGGGTTAGCCCAATTAGCTTTGAAAGTTTTGTCCTACCCTGCCACCAGCATTTGATTCATGGTTTCCACTAGTTTTAACACTGGTGTTATGCTGTGAATTTTGGTGAAATGGGGTATTTTTTTGTTTTGGCTTACCAAGTTTTGAGAAGCATCCTGAGCCTTGATTGGCCTTCTTACTTTTTCTGAGCCTCAATTTCAGCACCCCAAGTTGAATTTACCCACACCATCTCCCAGGCTTTTGATGGACACACTTTTAACCTCCCAAACTCCTCCAATGTGTCGCACACCTGCATTGATAATGTCCTTTGCCAACTTACTGTTCCTGAATCTTTCTGGCTACTGGACACACTTTCAAAGCATCCAGCACTCTTTGATGAAGTCTCTCTGTTAGCCAAAACACTGGACTTAATTTCTCAGCTGCAGGTGCCCTGGCCTTCTTACCTTTTGTTTTTTTGCCTCTGACAGGGGAATCAGCTGCTTGGTGAGTTTTAACTCATTTTCAAGCAGCTGCGTCAGAAGGTTTACTACCAGAATTGGCGAAATTAGCTGCCCTGAAGGTGGCATTAGACACTACAGGATCAGACTTACCTCTGTAGTTGGAACCAGCCTCCTCCCTCCAGGATATTATTAGTTGATTTAGAAGCTTCACTTTGAACTCAACGTCTGACAGTCACAATATTGGGATCAAAAAAGAATTTCAAACCACCACCTGCCTGTTGTCATCTCTTTGCAACAATAATTCTAATTACACACTTTCAAGATCTCCATCTGCCCCTAATTCTGAGCTTAAAAATATGGTCACTGCCAGTAACAATGTGGTCTCAGCATTACCAGCCTCTGAAAATACTACACAATACAAACTAAAAAAATATTGGACATTAGCACACCAAGCTCCAGTACAAATATTTTGTGTATCCTAGACACTGCCCAAGTTGTTAACCATGTCAAGAGTATGTCCCCCTTAGATGGCGCTGATCATCATCAGTGCATATTGCTGTAAAAATTGCCTTCCTCCAAATATTAGTTCCTTTTGAAAATTGGGGGGGGGCATGGTGAGCCCTTTGACTATTATTCTGATGATTCACTTTTCAATTACCTCTCTAGCTCTGGCTCTCCTGGTGCCATGAGCATGAAAATTAATTGAGATGACCCAGTCCTCCTGGGTTGCTTCTCCTTATCCAATATGTTGGGAGCCATGAACCTGTACCCCACCTTGCAAATTAAGGACCCAATGGTCATATTTGACGTTGATCCTACTGGGTCAGAGTCCCCCCTCGGGTTAACACTCTCCAAGTGCTCTGCTGATCCTATCAATAAAGACTTTTCTGGATACTTCTTGCTTTTGGTTAGCTTTCTCTTCTACGCTTCTCCCTATTTAGTTCATACACTAGTAGATACAGGCGCCAAATTTAATTTCATAAGTATTGGCCTGGCAGAAAGATTAGGACTTAATTTAATCCCAGGAGGTCTAGTTAAAGGGGGGAACTCCACTACCTTTCACTCCCTTGACGTTTCTAAACCCCTGGAGTTTATTGTTGGGAATCACATTTATCAAAAGTTTTTGCCTGATCAAAAGCCTAATATACCCTGTTTATTCTGGGCATAGGGTGGTGAAGAAAGTACAAAATTGCCTCTCACCTCAAGTCCAACTTGATCCCCCTAACCCCACCAGCTGGTATTCAATTTACTTTGCCCTTGCTGGACGCTTTGTTATGTGTGGATGACGCTAGTCTAGCACTATGTGACCAGATCATGCCACTCACTACCTCAAACCCTTTACCTTAATGCAAAAAGTCATCTGGCAGTATTTTTTGACCCTACTAGGGCAGATAGACTGATCAAGCATACTCATTTTGGCTTTTCTTTTTGCCTCACAGTTGACTTGATAAAGATCAACTCCCCAATCTACCCTCTTATCCTCCCTGAAGAAGATGCTCTTGATTCTTGAATTAATGAAATGCTCAAAAAAGGATGTATTGTCCCTTCAACTTCTCCAGTATGTGCTCTATTGTTATTTTTGGAGAAAGCCAACAGGTCATTACGTCCATGTGTTGACTATAGTCTGCTGAAAAATGTGATGGTTCCAGATCCTATGACAGAAATTGCGGGATAGTATGAAGCCGTTTCTAAATGGTGTGGAATTACCACCTGAATCCACATAGAATTAATGATTAACCACCAACATGGCTTCAGATATTGTTTTGTGAGATTTCCAATTGAGATACTAGGATTAAGTAAAATAATTAATCCTAACCAAAGTAGCCCAATATAAATAGCCTGTGAAAGCATCAGAGTATCTTCAGAATAAAATTCAGGACATTGAGATGCAATACAATTTTCTGTTTCAAAGACAGGGGGTACAATTCCAAGATTGGCAGGCATGAAATTAACATTGAGAGGTGCTAACAACAAATTTTCAACTGTAGGGCCCCCATCTTCCAGTGATGATCTGGCTTAGAATCAGATTGTAGGGAATGTAGCACAAAAGGCCAACTACAGGATGCATATTTAAAAAGTAAGTTAGAACAAGGGATATATGATTTTTATTGAGTAAATTTTTGTGAGGACTCAACTCTTAGAGTTAGAACAGTGAAAGTTATTCTATATATATCAAAAATTGACTAAGCAATACCACCTGGATCCTAGGCTCCTATTCCTTCCACATTGTCAAGTGATTATCTGGTCCAGGTTGCAAAGAACCCTTAGGTAACCAATTTCTGATGACCATGCTGATAAATAAGTTCATACCTGGTGACCCTTAAATTTTTTCAATTTATCAACGTCAACTTACGGGTGGAATCAGATTTGACCAGCAAACTGGAGCAGTTGTAACCATTTGTGATCAACTGTTTGATTCAAGTCCATTAAATAAGTCAGTTTTTTTAAAGGTTTTATGGCTTTCTGAGCTTTCCTACTTGGCCAAATAATCCCTGGCATTATGGAACGTACCATGACAGATCCCTATCCCACTCTTCTATAGCCTCATATTGCAAGGTTTGTGGAGAAGGCTAGAGTCTTCTCAAAACTGGACTGTATGAATGCCTTTAATCAGAGGTGTATTAAAGCAGGTCAGGAACAGTTGACAGCCTTTTGATGCCAGTGGGGCATATTTTAATTCAATGCCATTCCCTTTGGGCTAAATAATGCCCCAGTGTGCTTCCAGCGGCTAATAGACTCAACATTGGGAGACCTAATAGGCACTTTTACAGTAGCTTATGTGGATGTCATACTGGTTTACTGCCCAGATGAAGAATCCCATAAGTTACACCTGACTCAGGTCCTCCAGAAGTTGTTAGATGCCAACTTAACCATCAAGCTAATTAAGTGTGCTTTCTTCCAGGAATTGGTACTGTCAGGAACCCACCCAGAAGGGAATAATCTCCCAATGTGGTGGATTAAGGCAGAAGGGTTTAACCCAGTGATAATAGAACCTATAGGAAAAGAAATAATACCAAGGTTTAATAATTCTCCTAGGATTTGGTATCTATCAATTAGGGGATTGAAACGCCCAAGGAAGATGTATGCTCCCAAGTAGGTGAGCAAGGAAAAGGAGGCAGAAGGACAAAACAGACTGGTTTTCACAGGTTTGGTTGATGTCATGGTAAGTTCCATAATGCCAGGGCTTATTTTCCCAAATAGGAAAGCTCAGAAAGCCATAAAACCTTTAACAAAACTGATTGATTTAACGGACTTGAATCAAACAGTTGATCACAAATGAGTTACAGCTGCTCCAGTTTACTGGTCAAATCTGATTCTTCCCCGTAAGTTGACATTGATAAATTGACGTAATTTAAGGGTCACCAGATATGAACTTATTTATCAGCATGGTTATCAGAAATTGGTTACCCAAGGGTTCTTTGCAACCTGGACCAGATACTCACTTGATGATATGAAAGTAATAGGAGCTCAGGATCCAGGCAGTATTGCTTAGTCAATTTTTGATATATATTAAATAATTCTCACTGTTTTAACTCTAAGAGCTGAGCCCTCCAAAATTAACTCAATAAAAATCATATATCCCTTGTTCTAACTTACTTTTTAAATATGCATCCTGTAGTTGGCCTTTTGTGCTACATTCCCTACAATCTGATTATAAGCCAGATCATTACTAAAAGATGGGACCCTACAGTTGGAACTTTGTTGTTGGCACCTCCCAATGTTAATTCCATGCCTGCCAATCTTGGAGTTGTCCCCCCTGTCTTTGAAAAGAAAATTGTGTTACATCTTAATGCCCAGAATTTTATTTAGAAAACACTCTTATGATTTCACAAGCTATTTATCTTGGGCTACTTTGGTTAGGATTAATTGTTTCACTTAATCCTAGTATCTAAATTGGAAATCTCACAAAACAATATCTGAAGCCACATTGGTGGTTAATCATTAAATATATTTAGATTTGGGTGGTAATTCCCCACCATTTAGAAATGGTTTCATATGATCCTGCAAGTTCTATCACATTACTCAACTCTTCTACGTCTGAGTTTTTGGAAGCAGTTTTTCATGAATTCATGTTTCTTTTCTCCTGTTCTGTCAAGATATCTGTCAGGATACCAAGAGTACTGTGGCGCTCCAGCAGGTGAGGGAGGAGTCAAAGCAGGTACTGGCATGGCCCACCAGATGATGGGACCTAACTTTACCAGGTAGGAAAGGGCCTTCCCAGCCACAGCCCAAGGTCCAGCCGCTGGTAAGGTAGAATCAATCAATCCCGTGAGCGCCAGGTAAAGCACTCCCAGGAATTGACTACTCTGGCCAGTGGCATCAGAAGTGGGGAGGTTGAGATGGTTTGTTTAGGTGTTGGGGGTGGTTCCATTGGGACCAAGTAGGCAGCAGGATTTTTGTACTTCCTGTTGAAGATTAAAGGGTAGATAGTGATTGCTTTGTTGTCACAGATAATTTGGTAGGGTTCCTTGGGAGCGTTTGGGCGGGTGTACCACTGCAAGTCTTCCAATGTCCAGGGTTTGTGGTCAGGATTGGAAGGATACTCAGTGAAATGCACAGGGACAAATGGAGCGTTGGGCAGAAGGTAGTAGTCAAAGGCTTTGGGTTTGTCAACTGAAGTCTGGCTATCTATCCCAGTGAATGGGTACTGACGCTTGGGTGTATGCAGATGGAAGAGTATCAAAAATAGGTATGGAGACAGATTGGTGAACCAAAGGTTCATAACAACTTTATTTGGTAAGGATGACAATACAGAACTTTTTCAAGTGCTTCTGATTTATGTACTTACTCACATGCAGGTGCCTCTGGGCATTCTTCTAGTGCTATCTGTGTGGCAAGGCTTGGCATATCAGGTTATGCTGTTTGGTTGGCTGCTTCATGATTATTTTTGGGGTTTTCAGGAACAGTTGTTTGGATTTTTGATGGTCCATCTTGGCTTGGCTGGTCATTGATTCTGACAGGTTTGGCTTCTGGGGTTTTGGGGGTTTCCCAATTTGATCACCATTTTTGGACTGGCTTGACAGGCTCTCTTGAGCCCAAAGAACTTGATTAAAAAAGGGGTCCCCAATTGGGACCCCAAATTACTTAATGGAGGGTGGGCTTGATCTGGGTTTACTGGGCAGCTAAAAATAGCCTGTCCAGGCCCAGCCAAACTCACTAAGGCTTGGGAATAGCTTTTGGGGCCCAAAGCGGGCCTCTCAGCTACCACCAGGGCAGGAATGGTTCCTGCACCTGGATTTGCTTTGAAAAGCAAAAATCCAGGTGCAGGCAAATCTCTCCCCGCCTGCTAGCCCCACCTGGTGGCTAGGAGCAGCTTTGATTCCTGCCTGGGGCTTTGAAACTGTTACTTTTGTAACAATATCTGTGTTTATCATGTTTATTTGTATCAATTCCTTTCTGAGTTTTCAGTTTGGGCTTTTCTTTAATTTATGGTTTCCATCTCCAGTTGCAGTTGTTGAGACAGGATCCTCTGTTTCCTATTTCCATTGCATCATGTCATTTTGGTGTCCAGATGATTTTCCTGCTCCACCCACTGATGAACTTTTGCGTGAAGTTTTATCAGCTTTATCATTCTATTCTGGTTCAAGCCTTATTACAAATCCCAAGTTTACCATGTGAGGACAATGGTTTCTGAGGATGCTTGCAAATAGTTGTTGTCCATGGTGGAGCGCAATCCACAGGGGTTGGCAGAAAGTGTATCTTTGTACCCTTTGTTAAAAAATTTGTGTGTATCTATTGGGAGCTCAAAGTTTATTGTAAGTTGTACGCCTTCCAACAGGGTACTACTCCGCTCTCAATATTACTTCCTCAGTTTCTTGTCTACTGCTGTACAGTCAATGTTCCTGAGGTAAATAAACTCTCAGCGTTGTGGTTAGCAGTTGACCAGACTGTCCAGGATTTGGCAGTTTGGGATTCCTTGTTAACCACAACTGAGGCCCTGGTAAGCCAAATTCTTTCTTTGGTCTCAAATCTGTTATCTTCCAAACCAGGTGCAATGGAAATTGAAGTCAAACCTGCTGCACATTCCTGGTTTTCTGGAACTTGTTCTGCAGTAGTCTCCTCCAGCCAAAGTCAGGATGATTTTTCCTATTTTTCTTTGCAGTTGCAATTAGCTATCTTGAACAAACCTGCCAAGGTAAATAAAGCGCCAGTAGTGGCCGTCCCTGAGAGTTCATTGGCTATGCTCCAGCACATTGTGCCCACAAAGTCTTTGGTAGTCAAGTCTGAAGAGTTGATTCTTGTTCCTGTTTATTGTGATCATTCTGTCCTTCCTGTTGCTGTCCAAAAAATGATTGAGCGTTATTTTCAGGAGCACCCTGCCTCCTTAGCCACTGTCTGTACCACTGAAGAGAAGCAGGATCCTGATGAGGTTGCAATATTTTCAGAAAATAAATATACTTCTGGCTACTTCTTGTTTTTTTGGTAGCATTGATAACAGTCAAACAATCTATTGACCAGCTATTTTGTTGGACACTGGTGCTTCCAAGAACTTCATGAGTGTTGAGACTAAAGACTTGCTACAATTCAAGTATCACCCTTTAATACTGGTTAGGGGTGAAAACTGTCAAATGTTTCCCTCTTTCCAGCTTAAAAAGCCGGTGACATTTTTAGTTACAGGTCAATCTTTTACTGCAAGTTTCTCCATTTGCCCTACTATTATGTATCTGATTATCTTAGGAGTAGGCTAGTGGCAAGACCATAATGTATCAACACTAATAAAAGAAAATAAGCTGCAAGTGGACCATTTTTTGGGCATATCCATTTGTATTCTATTGTTGGGTATGTCAGAATTAGAGAAGTCTTCTCAGACAATCCAGTCCATCCCTGTTTCTGCACCTGTTAGTTTGGATTTACCAACATGCCTTCAACCCTGGTCTGCGGCATTTTATGCCACTAGGGGCAAGGTCCTTCCTAAGCATACTCCGTTTGACTTTGACTTTAAAGTTACTGTTGATTTGATTTGTATTGTGTCTCCTATTTATCCTTTGACCTTGAAGGAAGATGCATGTTTGGAGGAGTAGACTCAGGAAATTTTGCCAAAAGTTTACATCTTTAAGAAAGCTTTTCCAATCTGCTCTCCATTGCTGTTTGTTCAAAAATCTGATGGTTCTCTTTGACCTTTTGTTGACTATTGGAAATTGAATAACATTGCTATTCCTAACCCCTACTCTTTACCCCTTGAGGCACAAATTTCTTGTTGCGTTGAGAAGGTAAAGTTATTCCTGAAACTTGATCTGTTGAACGTGTTCAAACAGATTAGGATCACAGAAGGAATGGAATGGTTGACAACATTCAGGACTAAGAAAGGTATCTTCTAGTTCTGTGTTATGCCTTTTGGATTGAAGAATGCTCCTGCTTGCTTTCAGCAGTTGAGTGACTCATTTTTGGGAGATCTCCTGGGTGTTTGTGCCATTGTTTATATGGAAAACATCTTAGTGTCTTCTCTGGATGAGGAAACTCATAAGGCCCATCTGTTGGCAGTTATAGAGCTTATCCTCCAGGCTAACTTGATTATCAAGATAATTAAGTGTGAATTCTTTAAGCATAAGGTTACCTTTTTGGGTAATATTATCTTTGAGAATGATCACACTATTGCTCCTGATAAGGAAGCTGCAGTTCAAGAGTATGCCACACCTGTGACAGTATCCCAAATTTGTAGTTTCTTGAGTACCTGTACGTTCTTGAAGAAAATCACCCCTCACTTGTCTGAAGTGGCCACCCCTTTGTATTCAGCTAGCAGGAAGACAGCCTTGGTCTGGATGCCTGAGTGCGCAGAAGCATTTGCAGCAGTCAAGGCTCTTTTGTTGTCCTCCCCAGTGTTAAGACATGTGGACCCTGAGCTGCCTTTTGTGATTTCCACATATGCCTCTAAATATTCTGTGGCTGGTGTGTTGTTACAGACCTCTGGCAATGGGATTGAGAGACCTGTAGGGTATTTCTCCTGGAAGATGAAGGCTTGGGAATGCAATTACATGATTTACAACAAGGAATTGTTGGCTGTTGTGGAATTGTTGAAGCACTGGCATCACCATCTCCTGTTGGCATGTCATCCATTTGTAGTAAGAACCGACCACAAAGCTCTTCTGTATTATCAACAACCCAGGGTTTTGTCAGGTTGTCAATCCAGATGGCATGGTGATCTGACAAGATACAAGTTTTGCTAAAAGTTCATTAAGGGTGCTGAAAATCACTCGGCAGATGCACTGAGCAGGAACCCTTCCCATATTACAGATGCTGGTATGGACACCGAGTTTAACATGCACACAATAGTTCCAGATGAGGCTTTGGTTCCTTTTATATTACCACCACCTGCTTTGCTGGCCACCATGTCCTTAACTGAGGGCACAGACCTAGACTTATATTCCAAAGTTAAGTTTGTGCAGCCTCTGTCCAAAGGCTACAATAGGCTATTGGAACTAGTATGTGAAAACCCGTTTGGTCAGCCACAGAGCTATCACAAGATAGGTCCAGTTCTATATCATAAAGGTTGCTTTTCAGTTCCAGAAGGAACCATTTGGGACAAAATCATTGAGGTCCATTATGCCTGTCTAACTTCAGGCCATCCAGGAAAAAATAAAACAGTGAAACTAATCCGCCGCCAGTTTTCCTGGAAAGGTTTGACAGTGCAGGTAGCAGCTTTTATTTGAGACTGCCTGGTATGTGTTTAGTCCAAGGCAAGCCGGAAAAATACTACTGGGCTACTGGTTCCACTGCAGCCTGCTGCAGGACCCTGGACGTCTGTGTTGGTGGATTTCATTGGTGAACTTCCTGATTCCAACGGGCTTAATGCAATCACAGTGGTGATAGATTATTTCACAAAAATGGCATACTTTGTACCTTACTCAATCACAATTACTTTGGTGGAAACAGCTAGGTTGTTTATGAATAGGATCTTTTCCCTACATGGCATCCCAATGGAGATTGTGAGTGACCTTAGACCCCAATTTATTGCTCAGTTCTGGGAAGCTTTTACTGGAATTCTTGATATCAAATTTTGCCATTCCACAGCTTTCCACTCCAAATCCAATGGATAAACAGAGAGGGTAAACCAAAGTTTGGAGGTTTACCTATGTTGCTACACTAATGTGTGACAAGGTGACTGGTGTGCTAATTTGCCCATGGCAGAGTTTACATATAATAACACCCAGCATATTTTGACTCAGGTTTTGCCATTCTATGCCAATATGGGCTACAATCCCTTGTCCAAAGTGATTACTTGTTTTGTTAGTAATGTGGAAGCTGCAACTGATCAGGCTACTGCATTAAATAAGGTTCATCAGGAGCTCCAGGTTACTCTTGCTGCTGCTGTGACAACTTATAAGGAATATGCAGATTGCAAGCGCCAGGAAGGTCCAACCTAATGGCCAGGAGATCTGGTCATGGTGGATACTTGCAATATGAAACTTAAGGTCCCTTGCTGCAAATTAGGTCCCAAGAAAGTTGGTCCCTTCAAAGTTGAACATCAAATTGATACATCCACTTATTGACTAGATTTACCCCCGGCTTTTAAGATTTTCACACTTTCCACAAATGCTTAATTACGCCTTTTAAGGATACTAAGATCCCTTCTTTCCAACTCATTCTTGTGGAAGGAGAACCAGAGTATGAGTTGATTTGTATTTTGGCTTCTTGTAAGAATCAACACTGTCTGGAATATTTGATGTCATGGAAGTGTTAGCCTGATTCTGAAAACTCATGGGTTCCCCACTAAAATTGCTCTTATTGCCCAGTTTTTATTCAAGAGTTCTAAAATTGCAACCCAACTGCCATTGGTCACCCCAAGCTTACCTTGGCCGCAATGAAACTCCCCCCTGCCCACAAAAACTTTTCCTTATCCCATCTTCCGGATGGTGGTATTGTGCCCTGGGCTAAAGCAGAGAATAATGTCACAGTGGTTCCATAATGCCAGGGCTTATTTTCCCAAATAGGAAAGCTCAGAAAGCCATAAAACCTTTAATAAAACTGATTGATTTAACAGACTTGAATCAAACAGTTGATCACAAATGAGTTACAGCTGCTCCAGTTTACTGGTCAAATCTGATTCCTCCCCGTAAGTTGACATTGATAAATTGACGTAATTTAAGGGTCACCAGATATGAACTTATTTATCAGCATGGTTATCAGAAATTGGTTACCCAAGGGTTCTTTGCAACCTGGACCAGATACTCACTTGATGATATGAAAGTAATAGGAGCTCAGGATCCAGGCAGTATTGCTTAGTCAATTTTTGATATATATTGAATAATTTTCACTGTTTCAACTCTAAGAGTTGAGTCCTCCCAAAAATTTACTCAATAAAAATCATATATCCCTTGTTCTAACTTACTTTTTAAATATGCATCCTGTAGTTGGCCTTTTGTGCTACATTCCCTACAATCTGATTCTAAGCCAGATCATTACTGGAAGATGGAGGCCCTGCAGTTGAAACTTTGTTGTTGGCACCTCCCAATGTTAATTTCATGCCTTCCAATCATGGAGTTGTCCCACCTGTCTTTGAAACTGAAATTGTGTTGCATCTAAATGTTCAGAATTTTATTCAGAAGACACACTGATGCTTTCAAAGGCTATTTATCATGGGCTACTTTGGTTAGGATTAATTGTTTTACTTAATCCTAGTATCTCAATTAGAAATTTTACAAAACAGTATCTGAAGCCACATTGGTGGTTAATCATTAACTCTATGTGGATTTGGGTGGTAATTCCCCATCACTTAGAAACAGCTTCTTACTATCCCACAATTTCCATCACAGTTGAAGCAGATTGCGCTTGTTGCTTGGTAGGAGGGTTTGTCAAGAATAATGAAGCTGTGTACCATTTCCCTGGCACCACTGACTCCCACTTCCTGTTATTGCAATACTCTGTGCTGGTTCATGTGCCCTGTTGTGTTTCCATCTGAACAGAAAATTGTACTAAAGTACAAAACAAAATTAGAGTCACCTATTTGAGCCTGATTCCCCAAAATGGGGAAAGATTAGGTGGTTTCATGAGGGAAATTCTAAAAGTCTTACAAGCAATAAAAATGTTTAAGTTTGGGTATAAACTCTTTATTGATTGAGCAATTGTGATTAACAATCCTCAGAATCTTATATAAAATTTTTTTTGGGAAATTGGAAAGGAAAGGAAATTAAATCTGAAACTGGGCAGATGTGCAAAGGATGTTTCAAAACATAAAATATTCCCTAACAGTTCAAAACAGCTTTCATTATTACCAGTAAGTCTTTAACTTACTCCAACTGAATATTCAAGTCTTGGGAGGTGATTTAGACTTGGTTATCATCAGCTATATTTTCAATTAACTTAATAAATTTTACAACAGGTGTTTTGGGCTTTTTGGAGCCTGCTGCTAGAGGTTGTCTAACGTCACCTGAGCCTGTTATAACACCTGATTGGCTGTAATCTTCACGCTGGAGCGTAATTTTATCTTTTAAACATAGATACAAACCAGAAGATTAAGAGCATAAGAAGGTTCTGGGTTTGAGTTTTGGTCTGGACGTACAATTAACCTTACTATTAAAATCACTGGCTGACTGTTTGTTTGTTGTTGTTTCCAATAAATTCAATTGTTCAGATAAAATTTGGCCCTCAATTAAACAATTTCCAGAGCTCAAATAACCCACAATATCAAGATTTTCAGGAAGATTGGTGTTGGGATCATCATATTTGATGATCCCAACAGGTAACCTTCTTAGGAAACATCCTCCTGAAGAACAGCTACTCTATTATGCCAGACAAGAAGGCCATCATCAGAGACTAAACCCCCCCAGAATACTCACAGAGATTTTTAGTTTCTTGGGCACTTGCACATTTATGAAGAAAATTATCCCCCACCTATTGGAACAGGCAACCCCCTCTATAAAGCGTTGTTGCTGAAAGTCTTCTCATGATCTAAGGAATATAACAACATTTTTGAATCTGTTAAGGCTATATTTCTTTCAGCTCCAGTGCTAAAACATGCTGACCATAATCACTCCTTAATCTTAGCATGTGATGCTTCCAACTTTGCCATTGCTGCAGCACTACTTCAAGAAGGTAGCAATGGCCTAGAACATCCTGTAGGGTACTTCTCCCAAAAGATGACCCCAGAGGAGCTGAATTACATGATCTATGATAAGAAACTCATGACAGTAGTGGAAAAGCTGGCCCACTGGAGGCACCATATACAAGGAGCAAAGCATTAGGTGATAGTAAAGACCAACCACAAGGCCCTACTATACTATTAGGCCCTGCGCCTCCTCATCCCACATCAATCCTTTTGGTCCATTGAGCGTGCCTGTTTTAGGTTCTCTTACAAAATTTATCAAAGACAAGGATAACCACTTAGCCAATGTGCTGAGTCAAAATCTGGCCTTATATCCAGATTCCTTTGGAGGTTTGTGAATGGAACACCCACACAATGATCCCCAACAAGCAGGTAAAAATGGATTCAATCCCCCTATTGCTTTGGATGTGATGGTAACAACCACAGATACCCCCACAACCCTCCAAGATCCCCTAGCCTCAGAAAATACCCCTCTGGCCACAAGTATCCCCAAATTGCCAGGGCACTCAGCTCTGGAAGAGACTCTCTTGCCACAACCATTCCTTAACCCTCATCCCACCCCACACTGAGGAAACACAACCCCTCCATAGCCAAGTCCTTCTGGCCCAGCCCCTATCTGTCTATTACCCAAGTTAATCACACTTGCCTTGGATAATGAGAGCTCTAAACCCCAGGGCTACCAAGAAAATGAGGGAGTACTTCTTCACCAAGGCGTGTGGTGGGTCCTGGAAGGGCCCCTTTTCCGTGAAGTCATCCAGGCCCACCATGACTCCTTAGTAGCAGGTCACCTGGGCAAGACCAAGACAATTTAGTTGATCCGTTGCTCATACAGCTGGAAAGGCATCACAGCCAATGTGGCTCAATACACCAATTATTTCTTAGCTTGCTGCTGTGTTAAACCAAGCATATATTATCTAAGGCAGGCCTCTTAGCCCCCTGCAAGAGGCTGACGGCCCCTGGACGTCCATTTTGGTAGAATTTATTGTGAAACTTCCCCTCTCTAGAGGATAAAACACTATCATAGTGGTGGTGGACCAATTCACTAAGTTCTCCCATTTCATCCCATGCAATACAAATGTGACTACAGTTGACACTGTCTTCCTGTTTGTTGACAATGTGTTTTCACTACATGGCCTTCCACAAGAAATAATCAGCAATTGTGGGCCTCAGTTAAAGGCCCAATTCTATGAAAAGCTGATGGAAAACTTAGAAATACAACCATGTTGCTCAACTGCTTTTCATTCCCAATCTGATGGGCATCCAGAGCAGATGAACCAAGCCCTGGAGACTTACCTTAGATGTTACTTGACCTCACATCATGATAGTTGGGCCGACCTACTCCCTTTGGCACAGTTTGTGTATAACAACTCAACCCACACCTCAGCAGGAGTCTAGCCCTTCTATGCATCATTTGGCTATAACACCGCAACTAATGTGGGCCCTTAACCCACATTCCTTACAAAGGCTGCAAACAACTGGGCCATGCAAATTAAAGAAGTCCAGGGAGAGCTGAAGCTTACTTTGGCATCTTCCATGATAGTTTATAAGGAATATGCAGACCGTAAGATACAGGAAGGCCCATCATACTAACCAGGAGACCTGGTGATGCTAGACGCCTGGAATATCCACCTCAAGATTCCAAGCCAAAAATTAGACCTCAAAAGAATTGGCCCATTTAAGGTCACAAAGGAAAGTTGGTCCAGCTGTGTACCACCTCAACCTACCTCCTATCATCTCTATATATTCTGTATTTCATGAATCCCTCCTGACCCAATATAACGGCCCCACTTGCTCTCATCCTGAACCTCTTCTGGTTGACAGAGACCTCAAGTATGAGGTCAAAGCCACAGTGAGTTTGAAATTTCACAAGTGTTCCCTTTGATACCTCATAGCCTGGAAAGGCTTCCCAGAATTAGACTACATTTGGATCTCTGCCAAAGAATGTGGCCATTGCTCCCAACTGATAGAAGAATATCACATCAAATTTCCTAATTCCCCTGGCCCCACACCCAAACCAAAAGTCACCTTGGAGACCACTAACCTCTGTGCAGACAAGTGCCTAAAGTCAAAGTGTAGAGATCAAAATCTCCAAATTGGTGGATTTTTTGATCTCCACACTTTTTTTCAATAAAAAAAATTCTCCAAAAAATTTAATATTTTTCTTAAGTTTGACTTTTTTGAAAATGTTTTTACTAGTAGCTAAAATCAAAAAACCAAGCTCAAAGTGCCCAAATCAATGCAATTTAAAACACACCTTAAATTAATTTGGCCCTTAAAATAGATATTATTCATCCTTTTGGATATAGGGGACAAAATCAAAAGTGCAGAAATTGAAGTCCAGAAGTCTCTTCAATTTAATATTTGGGGCCCTAAAATTAAAAAAAAATTAAAATATCACTTAATATTGATTCTATCACTATGTAAATGATCAGAAAAGCTTCAAAAACATATCATACTCAACCAAATAAGCTAAACCCTATCATACAGTTTAACAATCACCTGTATAACATTTGATTATAGTTTCAGTGATTTTTATTATATAAAAGATAGAGTACTGAATAAAACAAATATTATATGATCACTTAGTAATTTAATGGGTGTAGTAATAGAGTGTGAAAATTGAAAAAGCTTCAAATCAAAATTCAAAACACACTGATTTAGTGCTCACTGATATATTTTAAATTATGATTTTAATTTAATATTTTATTAACTAAGATTCAATAGGTGTTTATAATCAAAAGTGCAGAAATTGAAAGTGCATTTAAACCAAACAAATGCTCTACTTTACAAAACCATAATAATTTAACCAATGTAAGTTTAAAGTTTAAAATTGTTATTTTAAAGGTTAAAGACTTGCTTTAGAACATAGTAAAGTTTCAGGCATTTTGGGTTAGTTTAGTGTAACCTTTTTAAGGGTTTAGTAAAAACTGCAGTTTTTGGCAGTTTTGAAAAAAATATTAAATTAATTTAATATGTTACTATGTTTCCTTATGTTTTTAGGGAGTGTTGAGATTGAAGTGCTGAAATCAAAACTCCCTAATTGTCTGATCAAAAGCCCTTTTTTTGCTCATTTTAAAAGCATTATAGAGTTGACTACCTCAATTAAAATATTTATTAAAACTAATAAATTATAGTAAACAGCACTCTGACTTTCAGATATGTTAAAAACCAATATTTTTATTAATAATTTATATTATTTTTTAATAACCAAAAATACTAACTTTGAGCCATCTAGATGCCCCCCTAAGTCAACTCCCATCAACCCAAAGAAGGCCACCCCTTCCAGATCCAAGAAGCCTGGCCCCAAGACCACCAAGAAGATCACCAAGAAGGCCACCAAGAAGACCCCTGAGCCCCCCCTCTCCATAAGAGGAGCCTTCTGAAGAGGAACCTACCCCCAGCCCCTCAAAGAGCTTAACTGGGCACAAGTTTGTCTACAGCCAGGCAGATGAAGAGGAGATGCCTCCCCACATCTCAGAAGAAGAACATGAAGACCTGTATGACTCTGGAGATGCTACACCAACTGAGGATGGCCTTGAGACCTAGGATATCCTGAAAGTACAAAATGTTTGCAACTATGAAGAGGAGTTCTGACTGCCAGATGTCCTACCCATCTCCTTCCCAATAATGTCCTCCAAGGGCAATGCTGGGTTCTACCATGATGGGTTTATGTTTAAGTTTAATGATGAGCAGAAGCACTTGGCGCTTCATCATTACAAGTGTGAGAGGCCTGCCTGCCCTGCCTGACTATAACTGGGTTTACCCAGTTTAAGAAGCTGAACAATCAGCACACCTGCCTGGAACCAACTGGGGTTTATCAGTGCTTAATAAAGTGGTACCTTTGCCAGAGGCAGCCTTTTAATAGGGGCCTTACCTCCCAGGAGATAGTCACCAGGGCTATTCACAACTTGACCAGCTTTCAAAAGATAGCAGTTTGTACTTTTGGATCCCTTCAGAAGCATGTCAGTGATAATTGCCGGAAGTCTGACAATGTGGGCAGATCTGCCACCTCCCTCCTGGAACTGGATATACCAAATGAGCTCAGAGTCACCTCTAAGGATTAATATTTTCTCCTTCATGACAATGGGTCAGATGAGCATAAAAGAACCATCTGCTATGCCATCCAGGAGAACCTTAAGAGATTGATGACAGCCAATATCTGATTGGCTGATGGAACCTTCTCATCATGCCCTAAGATCTTTTCCCAGCTTTGTTGCATCCATGGGAAGTATGGTGATATGGTTTTAAAAATGGTTTACTTTCTGATGTCAGGACAAAATAAAGATGACTATACTCATGCCTTGGAGATTATAAAGGGGAAGTTGGATCTCCTTCCCCCTACTGATGCCCCCACTTCTACCCCCAAGAGGAAAAAGTCTAAAGCCCCAAGCCAACCTGATGATGAGGAGACATCAAAGCCTTACCATACTCACCGCCTTGTTGACTTTGATCCTGCTCAAGCCAACGCCTTTAAAAAGACATTTAAGAGCAGGCCTCATGGTTGCTTCTTTCACTTCAGACAATGCCTCAGAAGAAAGCGGCAGAGCTTTACTGAGCTCAACAGACTGGTTACCAGATCCACTTCCCAGGAGCCCAAGGTGGCCTTCAACTCCTTTTCTGCCATTGCCTTGATGAGAAAGGAGGACACTAGCAATATTTATGAGGCATTCAAGAATACCAAGTATATGGAGGACAATGCAGCTGTCTTTGCTCCATTTATTGATTACTTTTAACGCCAATGGATTGGAAAACTTGAAACCAGACGCCATGGAAGAAAGAAAAACAAGATTGAATGGAACCAGTTCCAGTTTGTTAATAATAATACCATGAAGACTACTTCCTTCCTGGAAAGCTGACACAACAAGCTTGCCAACTGTGTTGGGGTGAAGAACCCCAAGTTCAATGTCCTGATCAACAAGCTCAAAGTTGAACAAGCAACCAATTAAACTCATTACCAGGAGTTTTTAGATGGAAGCCAAAGTGTTTCCCAGAGCAGCAAGAATCTTAACAGCTTTGAGATAGTCACAAAAAACTCCCTCCTTCCTTATAACTTGTCCAACTGGCTCACCCATCTTGAGAATATTGCAAAAGTTCTCTAATATTCTAAATTAAATCTTGCTTTGCTTTTACTTTCTTTTAATTTTATGTTGTGACAATAAAGATCTTACCATGCAAATACATTTCAAAGCAGTTTTTTGTGTAGTTTTTTATTTTATATTCAATTTTATAGTTACATATAAATTCTAGTCTAATTTTTCTTTTGAAACTAAAATAAACTTTCTTTTAAAAACAGCAAATTTAAGCATATTTTTATTATCTAGCATATACTTTTTATTGCATAAATGAATTTCTTGGGGTCTTTTTAGTCTATAAGAGACTTTAAAATATATAGTTTTATATTAAGAACTGTGTTTTATTTGGCTTCAAAGTTAACTTCTGGAAAATCAATTTTTGCACTTTGATCTTTGAAATTTTCAATTTTTGCACCCTACATAGTGTTTTGATTTCTGCAATTTCAACCTTAGGAAATTTGACCTTAGGCACTTGCCCCTCTGTGCCATGACTTTACCAAATCCTCACAAGAACTATGCCCTATCCAACGTGACCTCAGGTGACATCCCTTCTTTCAAAAGAGAAGATGGTGATGTTACAGTAGAAAATCAAATGGAAGGGATAGTGCGCCCTTGTAAACCCAGAAACCAGCAAAGAACTGCAGCCAAACCCTTGATAAAAATAAACAACTTGAACACTGTCATTGATAAAAAATGGGTCAAAGTTGGGATTGCTCAAATAGCCCTGGAAAATCTGGACTTGCCTTATTTTTCCACAAATAATCATGACAATAAAATGTGTTATACACTATTTGGAGATGGCAGCGCTCAACCTGCTGGTTGCCCAATTTTTTTGAATTACAACGTCATTGACTCAAATTCCAATGCAGATTCTCCCACTGCTAAAAATATTCTTGTCAGCCAATCAGATGACGCAGAATTCCCTTCTCCCCCATCCTGAACTCCCTTAAAAAGTTCCCCATTCCCCTCTAGAAACTTGTTTCTAGATAGCTTATTTTCACTCAAATAAAAGAAAGTTTTTCCAAAAAAATGTTGGCTCATCTGGGGCTGTTTGTCCCTGTCTTCAAGATATTAGCTTTTGTTATTTTCAAGGTTGTCATCAATTCCATGGCCGCCACCTGGACAGCAATCTACATGATGATGCCTTTGGATTCTTCTACTAATTTTCCCTTGTAAATCATTTGCACATTGACAATTTCCACCTCCATCTTCTGCTGCACTGCCACCAGCTCAAAGATCTTGAACCTGTACTCCCAATTTGGGCCTTTTATTTTCAAGCAACTCACAATTTTTTTACTATACCCTCATTGTATTTTCTTGAATCATTCAGCTTACCACTTTACTTTAACAATAGTAACCACGCCTTACCATCCTCAGGCTAATGGCTGAGTTGAGCAGCTAAACAGCAGCCTAGTGCAGGCCCTTGCCAAGCTCACGTCCAGAAGACCTGAGGACTGGCCCAAGCAGCTATTGACTTCACTCCTTGTATGCCAAACCTGAGTGAACAGATCCATAGGAAAGAGCCCCTTTGAGCTTGTATACGGTACACAACCAAACATCATCTAAGCCCTTACGGGGCTAAAGTTGGAAGTACCCAACAAAGTCTCCCTTGTTAAGTACCCCAAGTACTACAAGCCAATAGTGATCAGCTAGAGAAGGAAGAAAGACATCTTTGATCACATTTGTTCCTATTCAAGCTAGACAAAAAGTTGGGGACAAAGTCTGGGTAATTAATGCAGACAAAAGCAAGCTACAGCCCAAAAAAGTAGGCCCTGCCATTATATTAAAGGTAAATGAAAACAACACTAACCTGGTACAAGACATGGCAAGTGCAAACAATACAAGATCCTACATCACAATTGGTTTTGGCCCTGTAAGGCCCAACAGAAGCAATGTGAGACTGCCCTACCCATAATCAAACAGCAACTAGTCCAGTATGGCGCCTGGGCTCCCAAAAACCCTGTCAGGGCCCAGAATGCTCTGGACAATCAGCTGGCCTTCCTAGAGGCAAAAAGACCCACAGCTTGAGAGCCCTTACCAAGTATCTCCCAGAGCAAAAAAAACCCCTTTCAACTAACAAAACAGCCTGGGATTTGAGAGGCACACAAGCCTCAAATCCCTGGCTTCAATTCTATTATCAAATTTGGGCCTCTCAACTATCAGGAAAGGATACATTGGGAGCGCAATTTCTCAATTGCATAATAAAGCACTTGATTTCTTGCAGGATCTACAAACAACTTTGGAACCTTGGCATGCTGTAGTTTAGAAAGGTTCATGTTATATCAACCAATGAACACCCACCTCCTGGTCCAAGTACGCAAATTCCAGTGAAAATTGTAAGTTCAACTGAAATTGATGCCATCAGTTCTCTGGTGGTACAAAAAGCCACAAAATTACAAGTAAGTATTAGTAGTGAAGAGGAGAAGCTCTCCTCAATGTTGACATCTTAATAAAACAATTTTATGCCCATAAACTGTTGTCAGGAATTTATACTGACTTTGTTCTACCTTGGATACCTTGGCGGCCTGCCAAGCCATCTATTGGAGAAGCTTCCAATATCACTAGCAGGCTTAATTGATCTGAGAAGCCTACGTGAAGTAGATTCAGATCACTTATTACAATAACAACCAGGAATACAATAGACCCCAATTATGACTGGCTCCTGATTGGCTAAAGTTATTCCAGAATACTCTAGCAACCTGCCAGGTTAGATATTATGGGTTTTTCTGAGGATCAAAAGGAACATGTCAAATTTGCACTAGCAAACCGCCAATGTCATTGCAAATCAATGCAAGAAAGATCACCTAGCAACAAAGTGTCATGCACTAAAAATAGAGTCATAAATTAGCGCTGCCACTGCCAGCACGCTAATAAATTATGTATCACTCTATTGCAATTAGTACCCAGCGCAGGGTACTATGATATGTGATCCCATGCCATTGCATGGATGCCTAACTCTGGAGGTTGATGCTGGCGGTCTGAGGGTGAAAAGACTACCAAGAAAGAGTTAGATGCACCAGATGATCTGATCCTGGCAAGAGAGCGCTGGCTCTATAAAAGCCCTTCCATTGGACTAATGGAAGATAGACAATTATACCAATATCCTACTATAGAACCTTTTCACAGTAGAAGAAGATATCTGAGTTTGAAGACCATTGTCAGTACTCAAAGAACTAGCAAGTTGCCTGTATAGAAAGCTGCTTGGAAGTTGCCTCCCTTGGACATTGCTAGCTGTTGTTTTGCCAAGGAAATACCAGACACTGCAAGTAATGCTGAACACCATACAAGCAACTATCAACACAATGACCCAGATATCCCAAATACTCAATAAAGCAAATTGTAATCAGACCTGGCGGTCTGAGAGCAGAACCAAAAGTTCTGACAACTATCATCTTATTGCAGGAATTGTCTATTTTTGCATAAATTAATTTATTTTCTTTGCATCTATTTGGGAATCCACAACCCAATATAAACTTGCCTATCCATATCCTCCTGGTTATACTTCTGCTACCTCATTCAATCTACCCCACACTCTTGACTTGGAGTATTTCCACCCCCATCATCTGGATCTCCTGCCTGCTATGAAGGAGGTTTCTACTGCTCCCCCTACCCAATGAGCCTCCTGCCCAGGACTTCAGTAAGTTGGGGTGTTTGGTGCAATACGTTAATTCAAAAACACCAGATCAAAAGATGCCATCTCAAAAAAATTTTGAGATGGTGTCGGGATTTACATCAGCAAAATTAAAAAAACTTAATAAAAATTATTAAATAGCTATTTTTTACATATCAGTTTTTAATACAGCATCTCAAAAAACCTCATCACAGAAACACTATCTCAAATCAAAATAAAAAGAGTGTTATCCAAATAAGATTTTTTAATTATAAAAACACTTAATAAATACCCTAAAATACGCCATCACAAAAAACTGCACCACAAAAACGCTATCTTGGATGAAAATAAAAAATCTGTTATCAAAATAAGGTTATCAAAACTTTGCAAATTCAACTGCAAAACTACCCAGCTTTAAGCGCCAAAGCACCACCTTAAACAATTAAAAAGTGCCAAAGCGCTGCCTTAAACAAATCAAAAGTGCTGCAGCGCCAACTTGGGATAGTCTTGGGCATTGCTGCGCTGCCTTGCAAACATCTTTTATACCGCGGCGGCGTCTTACTTTTAAATTTAGTGCCATGGCAGCGCAAGATTTTAATCCCCAACATAAAAACTCCACTAATCAACAATATTTCCATAAGCACTAAATTTAGAACATAACTACAACAATTAAAAACTTAATATAATAAAAAATAAGAACTAAAAAATAATAGAAACAATGAAAAAGAGGATAGGCAAAGCAAGTTTATTGCAATAAAAGGCAGGCTGTGTGGGATTAGTCCCTTGTGTTGCAGGCGCCTCCACGCTGCTGAGCAGAAGACATAACAGGAGGAGAGGACTGACAGTTGGTGGGGCAGGGATGCTTGGCAGTGCGCTGGATAGTAATCACTGGGAGCTCATGGGTGGGGATTGTATAACAGTCATTGTCCAGGTGCTGGAGCACGTGAGCCAGGATCATCAGCATTTGGGCCCAGGCCAGCTGGGAGTTGCAGGACATTGACATCTAGTTGCAAAGGAGAAGGCAGATTTGACTGACTGGCACCAACTGACCCCAGCCACCACAAGCAGAGAACACAGCACCTATGGTGAAGCAGTCCATCAACGCATCTTCCATGTAAGAATATGATAGAGGTAGGGGGACGCAGAGTTGGTAAGCCAGGGAGCGGTAATGCTCCAAGCAACAACCAGAGTACCCGGGCTGGCCAGGCTGGCAACTTTTGGGAGGATACCACATAAAGTGGCAAGTTGCGGTAGCTAAAGGAAGGTAAAGGGAAGCATTGCCAGTGGTAATGACTTGGAGATATGCCTTGAACGTGGCAGAGAAGTGACAGTTGGTGTTGGCTTGGATGGGCAAGTCCAAGGTCTGGTGGAAGCTGGGATCTGCTGCAAGCTCAAGAGCCCAACCCCAAGCCATCTTGTCAATATACTCATCGCAGACAGTAATGGCATGAGCATGTTGTGTGGAAATCTCACTGGGGGCCAGGGTAGCTGACTGCAGCCCTAGACGCACCTCAGCGGCCAAACAGAAGGTATTGTACCAGCTGTGGTATAACCCCCCCTGCCCAATTGGGGTCATTGCATCTTTGTCAGAATGCAGAGCCTGTACAAAGCTGTAAATTGTCTCCTTGTGGTGGCAGATCCCAAACTTGCTAAGAAGATTGGGGTAGTCCACCACCACATTGTCGGAGTTGCGGCGGGCGCAGAGCATTGCAGATGAGGTAGGGAGAGGCGCTCCAGTGGAAGGAAGGCATTGAGGAAAGGGGTGCTGAGCACCAGAAGGATTGCCACTGGGGGGCGCACTGCTGACAGGAAGAGGCTCCTCAAACATGGAGTCCTCATTAGGGAAATCCCTGGCACTAGAGTTTGGCGCAGTACTACGCTCAGAGGCTGCCACAGTGGTTGTGCAGTCCTGCTTGCAAAACTGGGAGTCACTGGTCCAAAGTCAATTCAAGAAAGCAATACAAACTGAGCGCAGCATTTTTCAAAAAGTACACTACTCCACTTTGTCCATTGAAGCCATCATTTTGTTGTAGGCTTGGCGCATGTTGGTATTGGTTGAGTGCATCTTGGAAAGAAAGAAAGTAGTGTTTGGTCAAGTGGGGGGATATGTTGGAAATTTTGGCCAAGCAATGATGCCAATTATGACGGAGCTCATGGATTAGGATTACAGCAGACAACTCCATAAATTAGCAGTATAAAATCAATGATACCAATCATGACAGAGCTCACGGAATAGAATTACTGCAATTTCATTGTCATAAATTTATAATATAAAATTTATATATATTCAATTGGCAGTAGATTTTGGATCATTACTGCAGAATACCCAATGACATGCGCTGCAGCGCCATCTCTATCATACATAAAGCGCCACCACGCCACCCAAAAAAAGCTCCAGGCACCGCGGCGCCACCTTGCAAATATTTTAGATGCCATGGTGCTGCTTTACTTTTACATCAAGCGCTGCTGCGGCGCTATTTTTGAATCCCCAAAATGTTAATCTAATTATTAATCATATTTCTAAACACTAGTCTCAATAGGATAATTGAAAAAAGATATTTTGGATCAGTAGTAGATTTATAATTGTAAAGACAAAATCCAACCCACTGAAAAGCAGCGCCGCGGCGCCTGGAGTTTTTAATTGTTGGCGCTGCAGCGCCTAAGCTTTAATTAAAATGGCGCGGCTGTGTGTTCTTTGATTTTTAGTTGTCTATACAATCATATTTTCATGTGATAAATCCAAGCTTTTCCCTTTTTAATTGGGAATAAAGTATGGTATTAATTTAAGGCTCAATGTAATAAATCAACCTAAATTAGCACCACTTATATACTACTACCCACTATAATACAGCTATTCAAAAATCCATGTTTAATATACTAGCCTTATTCCTTATCATAGTATGAACTTTGCTATTTGGGTTTCAATAATACAATGTTTTACTAGTGATTTTATTTAGTAATGAGGGTCTTTCCATTGTGAAAAATGTACCCATTACAAATTCCACTGGGTTTCATATCACCCAATAGATTTGATGAGCATAATGAATAGGGGAAATAAGGGGTAAGTACATATGGTGCAAGGCTACACTATAAAGAGCACACCATCACAAATTGACTGTTTCTACTTTTACCAAAGTACAGTTCAGCGCCAAATCCCAATTAAATAAAAAGTAATAAATTGTCTGAAACTTTGCATATATGTATTTTTTGATCTCCTCTAAACAACTGGGTAATTTTTAACCCCAGTTGTATAAGCTAGTTTTAAAAAGATTCAAGCTTTACTCTTTGGACCAGTTGAGGTAGCTCCACCAGAAATCTGGTAATTTAATATAAAAAATGGTCAAAAACACTATATTTTTGAGCTACAGCATCTCAATTACATCATCTTGAAAACGCCATTTCACTTGCAAGTTTTCAGTCAAAACTCACAGTTTTGCATACTTGCGCTACTAATAGATTTTTAATTTTTACATAATACAAAACATAATAATTTTGATGGTATATAATTCGAGAGTTTCTCTACAATTCCATGTAAAAATATTGACTACTTTTATATTTAACACATTCTCATTTTCTCTTTAAAATTTATCCTAAAATTTGAACTTTTCTGATGCAAATTCACTCTTAGATGCCTCCCAAGCCTATCACCAATGCTACCCCCAAGGCTCCCAAGAGCATGGCTGCTCCCGCTAAGACAAGAAAGACCAAGGCTACCCTCTCCAAGCAGACTCCTAAAGAAAAAACACCTGCCAAGACCCCCACACCTTCCCCTGAGCCCAAAGCTGATAGCCCCATCCCTCCTCACTCTCCCTTTGTCTACTCCCCATCTGATCTTCAAGAGGAGCACATCCACTTCAATGAGGAAGATGAGAATGAAAGAGTCTCTGAAAACAACTCTGGTTACTATGTTTTTGCAGCCTCAAAGTAGGAGCCTATCCTAGAGTGGGACCTACATGCAGTTGCCAATATCTGCAACGTCAACAGGCAATTTATAGTTACAGCTGTTTTCCCTGACTCATTTCCCATTATGACCAAGAAGGGGGGTGCTGTCTTTGTCAAGGACGGCTTCCTTTTCATATGCAATGACCAGAGAAAAAATATGGCAAACCATCACTACAAATTTGATAGTCCAGGCTGCCCCGCGCAATTAACTACAATTGGGTTTACCCAAGTCAAGGAGCTCACTATTGAGCATGACTGTTTGGGCTCTGATATGATTCTCTACTATCTTATGTGCTGGTACCTTTGCCAAGCCATTCCTTTCAACAAGGACTTGACTTCAAATGAGCTGGTAACTCATGCTCTCCTTTACCTGAATAAGGATCAGAAAGAGGAGGCTGGGGAAAAGACCAGACTCCAACAGTATGTGACTGATCAACAGTCAATTGATGCCAATATTGGCGTCAGCGCTAGAAGTATTGATGATCTTGTACTTTCAGAAGTCCAGAAGACTACCATGCTTGGAAAGTCCTTTCTGCTACATGACAACAGGCAAGGTTCACCAAACTGTATTTTGTGCTTTTCAACACAAGAGGATCTTGTACACCTTTTAAAGTGTGATACCTGGTTTGCTGATGGGACTTTTGCCTCTTGTCCAAAGCTATTTTATCAGCTTTGGGTCATCCATGGTCAGGTCAATGAACATACCATCCCCTTTGTCTTCTTCTTTCTCCCTAATAAAAGGGAAGGTACTTACATTCACGCCTTTAATATATTCAAGCAAAAACTGGATGCCATCTTGCCTACGCTTGAAGAAGAGCCAACTGAGAAAAGGGGCCACAAGAAGAAGGTCAGCCCAGAGGCTACCCAAGAGCAACAGGCCATAACCAGAAAGACGCCAGAGTCCCTTCCTTATCATACCATGTTAATGGTTGACTTTGAGGCTGCACAGGCCAACGCTTTTATCAAGGTATTTAGGAGCAGGCCCCAAGTGTTGTAAAATATACAGCCTGGGTGCTGATTTCTACAAATAGTTAGTATACTACTTCTTTATCTTAATACTATACCTGTTGTGGTATAGTGACAGCCTGGGTAAGGACAGAAGAATATAAGAAGATAATAAGACAAAACTGGTATTTATTTAGATAGTATTGCACTTATATAGTGAGAGGCAGGGGGATTGCCACCAGGGACAGGGAGGCACAGACAGAAGGACTTCCCTAATGGAGGAGAGTGGATTGGCACAGCTAAAAGTCCTGCGTGAGAGAACAACCGCTTCCACGTGGCTTTCCTTAAGGAGGTAGATATAAATAACTTCATTGTTCTATTTATAATCCCAGAAGTAAAGCCCATACCTTATGCCCATTCAAAAGGTGAATTGGATACCGGTTTTAGAGGTGTTTTAAACGTCTTTATCACTAGTAAATTCAGGATGCAATAGCGCAATTGCACAATTGTTCTGTCACTTAATCCCTAGGTGGACAACTTTATGTCTAATCCATTCAGGATCTTCAACACCAAGGCTGCTTCTTTCACTACCGCCAGGCTCTGCGCAAGAACCTGATGAAAAACCCAGCCCTCAATAAGCTGGTATACAAAGATGGCACAACGGAGTCCAGAAAGATCTTCAATTGCTTTGCTGCCCTGGCCATGGTCAAAAAGGAAGAGGTTAACTTTTTTTATGATGAGCTTCTCAACAACAATTACATTATCAGGAACCAAGAAGCATTTTCTCCTTTCATCCAGTACTTTGAGCACCAGTGGGTGGGTGTATTCCAGGGACATTGCTGAATCTGCAAGGGCGGCAACTCAATTAACTGGAACTGCTATAAGCAGGTCAAAGCCAGTGTAACTAAGACCACCTCCTCACTTGAAGGTTGGCATTGTTGGGAATTTCGACCAATCAATGATGCCAATTATGACAGAGCTCACAGATTGGGATTGCTACAACCAAATCCATAAATTAGTAGTACAAAATACAATGACACTAATTATGATGGAGCTTGCAGATATGAATTGCAGCTACCAAATAACATAAATTGGTAGTATAATCCACATGCAAATTGGATTAGCAGTAGTCTTCTGACCTAAGCCTAATACTAGCCAATAACAAGCGCCACCGCAGTAATTAAATGAGACATGATTTGCCACTGCAGCACTTAATAAATACACAAAGCGCCGCGGCGCCGCCTGGTAATTGGATTAGGCGCCAAGACGCCAAACTACTTTTACGTCAAGCGCCACCGCACCAACTGAAAATTATTGCAGGAGCCACAGCACCGCCTTACCTTTACATCAAGTGCCAAGGCGCTGGGTTTGATTCCCCATAATCTCAAATTCCCTTAATTGTCACATTAATAAGCATTAAGCTGCAGTATGCTAAGAAAGCAGAAAGTGATCCTGAAGTAACTAAATTATTCCACGCCAGCAAGGATCACCTGTGCTGGGTGAAGATGAAGATATTCTATTGGTTGACATGCAAGAAGCGCCAAAACTAGATTAATAATTACCCAAATTAGGGGTGTGTTAGAATGTCCTAGAAGATATTGCTAGAAGCCCAGGGACTACCCTTGTAGTAGGTATAAGAAGAATTAATCATTTACAATAGAATCAATCTTTGGAACCATCTTTATTTTATCCTTAATCTGGTTGACCTTTATCCTAATCCTTAAGTGCTTCTGCATGATCAGAAATCATTGCTGGGCAATAATCATGGTCCTGCTCAATCCTGGCTCTTCTGACACAATACTACTCATATCCTCACATATGACTGTATTCTGGCAAATGTCCTGTGCTCTATAATCTCTAATAATTGCTGCGGTGTAATGCAAAAAGTGCAACAGGCATAATCAATTTTCCCACCTGGTTAAGGCAAAAAAGCCTATGTTTAATGTGATAGTCAACAAGATAAAGATTCAGCATCTGCACAGGGATCAGATATAATACCAGGCCTTCAAAGGCAAAGCTTTTGTAGCCAAGCATACTGGCCAGCAGGTCAAGTTTGCAAGTGTAACAAAAGCGGCTTTGGCCTATTACACTAGAGAGGGCTGCCTTACCCATCTCAAAGACATTGCCACAGCCCTTGGATACAATTTATAATCCACTTTTTTTAACAATAAACTTATTTCTTTCAAATATTTGATTTTAACTTTATTACTAGTATATACATGTTTGATATAGTGTTAAAATTTAATACAAAAATAGCACTGTTTTAGGATGTGTTGACTTTGGAGCTTTGCACACTATAGTTAGTATTAGCTAACCCCATATTTTAATTGCAGATTTGAAATCCTTAGATAATTTTGGGTCTAGTCAAATATTTTTTTATAGTTTTTGAAATGCTTTTTGGGCTTTTATCAATATTTTAAGTTATCTGGCGTTGTTTAGCCATAAATCCAAGATGGTGTTCTTTAAGATGGTGTCTTTCTAGATGGCTTTTTCAAGATGGCGTTTTTGGACACATTTTTGAGATGGTATCTTTCTAGATGGCGTTTTTGAGATAGCGTCATTCAAATTAATGTATTGCACTGGGTTTTTCTACATCAAAGTACTGGGGCTGGCCAACCAAGTTGTGCCCCATACTGGGAGTTGGCGCCCCCTAGCTACTGCAGTTAACTACCTGGTCCAAATTGCGCCTATTGTGTACATGACCTTCCAGGCCCGGACTGCCACCCCTGTGGGAGTCCAGTCAGACTTTGGTATGGGCTGTGACAGACCTCCCTGAAGATCTCCCTTCAGACAAGACTGATCTTCAGCCAGGGGGTGTCAAAACAGCAGGGGCAACCCGCCAACAAGGTTCCACTAAGGGGGTACAAGACCCGCAATCTGAATTCCATGTGACCTGCAGCCAAACAAGGAAGTCAACTAGAATTCCCAAAACCAACAACATGAACAAATGATGATCATATACAGTAGATGGCTCAATTTGGCATCTGACCCTTTACCAAGAACAAGCCACCCCCTTCACCATCCAACCAAATAATCTACATAATCATGTTTTTCTTAAGATGATTCAGCACAACTATATAATCCCTATCTCTAAATAAAGATAATTATCTATTTTCCAAATATATTTCTCGTTATAACTCTGCTAAAACAGCACAGTTACAACAAAAACCTTCTTTAAATTAATTTTATCTTGTTTTCACTTGCTTTTGAGATCATTTCACTTATACTTGATGTTAAAGAATTCTGCACCACTCCTCAAGCTATTGGAAAGACTTCTGGTCACTGTTAGTGTTGTAAGTGTAGACTGTTGGGTATAGCTAGCAAGAATAGCCCTAGTAACTGTTCAAATTACTATACCTGCATACAGGGTAGTAAAACCAAAGTAGGAGTGAACAATGTGTGGGGGTAAAAACTTATCTTTATTTCATATAAAAACCAAGTATATATAGAGAGGTAGGAAATTGGTAGAGGGGAAATTGGTGGGATGGAAGGCTGGGGAATTAGGTCAGGTTTGGCATCAATACCATAATCAAAATATCAATATAGGCTATTGATTTTGCACCCAGAAGTAGGGGTTGATTGAGCAATCAGATTATTTACACCACTTTCATTTAGGTTTCTGGACTCAAGTGCCAAGTAGGAGCTTTAATTCCAGAATCAAAATGCCTTGTTTGTTGCCTCTGTTAAAACCGCAGGCTTGACCTTCCAGCAAGGTTCCACCAAGCGGGTTTGTGACCCGCAATCTGATTATCCAGTCACTTGAAGCCAGACCAGGAAGTCAACTCAAATTACCAAATCCAACAACATGAACAGATGATGATCCTTTACGGTGAATACCTCATTTTGGTGCTTGACTCATTATCAGGATCAAGCCACCCCCTTCTTCCACCCAACTGTGTGATCACCAATCATGTTCCTGTTATCTATTGATTCACATGAACTATATAATCACTATCTCCCAATAAAGATTATTATCTAGCTTCTAAATATTTTTCCCTGTGTAACTCTGCTAAAAAAGCACAGTTACAACACCCCTTTGTGTAACCTCCAAATTGCTAAATCACTGAGAGGATTTGAGTGAAATCCAGAATGCTCTGAAATCCACTAGTTCTCAATTAATTGGTTGAGTAATTGCCTATATGTGATTATGTTCTGGATCTGACTTCAAACTTAATGTCCATCAAATCCATCACATTTTAGAATTTTGCAACAGTTAGCCACCACCTGCACATAAGCACCCCTGGCTACCCACTTTTTTCTTGTTTGAGCAGCCAAAATCTCACCAAAGGTTTCCAAATTTTCTGGAGATTAAGAAAATGTTGGTCCCAATTTTTAAGTTTATGTGTTTGCCCTGGCTCCTGTGCTTGTTCTTATCTGGCCTACCTCCCCAGGCCTGTGTAGTGTCTCTCTTTCTCTTCCCATTTTATGAGAGAAGATCCAGCTAGACTTTTTACTTGCTAATTGACCTCCCAGGAAAGGCCAATGTCCTCCTTTCCACTGGGGAAGTGTTGGTTAAAAGCCTCACTTGCAATGACCTTGACTTGTACTCTTCTGAACTAGGCCTCAATCATCATCTAGATGAGGAAACCTCTCACCTCCTCTCCTCCTGTTGGAAGAAAAGGGGCCCAATTCCAAGTGTTGTCTGAAGTTCCCATGTATGCTCCTTTGCACACTCCCTGGTTACTTACGAGCATTATTTTAATGTGATTGAAAGGCTATTTTCCCCAGCTGCCCCTGCGTCTTCCTTTTGGACTCCTGTTTGAGCAACCATGATAGTCTTGCACTGGATGGTGTCCTGATGGTATTTTTCCCCAGGATGAGAGCTGAAATTAGTTAGTTTAGCCCCCTCTCTCACAGGCCGGCCACCCAGGGTTGGTTCTCTGACACAATGCTTCTATTATGTTACTTATTGCTGCAAAATATCACATTTTAGTTGCACTATTTTATACTTAATATCTGATACTGGATTTCATATGCTTTTAATAGATTTTTTGGTTATATTGTTATATGGTTTGCTTTTGCAGCCCTAATTTTTTACTATGTTGTCATTTAAAAATTAGAATTTTTGCTATGCTTCTTAGTTTTTCTTTTAACTATAATGGTATTTTTTATAGATTCTTTGAATTATCTGGAACCAATTTACTAGTAAGTAACTATGTTTTAAAAATTTTATTGGGGTTGCTTATTTTAATTTAGTTAGTAGCTATTTTATACTCTTTACTTAGACCAGTATTTCATCAAAAGAGCTATTTTAAATCTCTAAGAGGATTGTTTCTTTCTAAGATATTGCTTTATTATGATAGCAGCCTTTAGAGTGAAACTGTGACGGTCCACATGTTTGGTGGTTTGCAGGCAGGGCTAATGTTGACCAAGCAAAAATTTGGTTGTTTGTTGCAGGAAGAGGCCTAGTAGGTAACATAGGACTACTAGTGATAAGTAAGGTGAGACTAGTAGGTAACATAGGACTACTAGGGTAAGTAAGACCTGGCTGGTAGGTAACAAAGGACTACCAGAGGCAGATGTTGCCTCCACCCAGCAGAATATATTGGCTGCTTTGGGCTATAGTTTTTCACCTAGCAGGGAACTGTGGCTGTGGAAGGGTGAAGACTGAGATAGCAAGCAGAGAACTTTGCCTGTCTGGGGGAGAAGGTTTTGGACCCCTGGCGGGTAACGTGGGCTGCCAGGGAGGGGAAGAGCTCTGAGGGCTCTACATACCCTGATACACTTACAGGAGGTCTGTGAGCAAGCATACTACCTAACGGACTGGTAGGGTGTCCTCATTTATGCCCCTATGGAAGCTTTGAGGGGAACCCAAAGTGAGCATTGGAGGGCATAGATTTGCTCAGAGGTGTCACCAAGGCGGTTTGCTTGGGGAAGCAAGCTGCAGAACTTGGTGTGATCAGGCCTCTGGTAAGTAGAGCTGATTACTCTGCGACTGAAAGCTCAGACTTAATCACCTGGGTGAGTAAAGACAACACATAGACATTGATCTATGGTTGAATGGCCTAAGTGGAGTGCCACTTGCAAGGGCCCAGTCAAACACCAGTTCAATGTAGACTCATGCCTGGGTCTACAAGTTCTGGTAATGGGGACTGAGATAAAGAACCAAGGTGGTTCACGGAATTAACAGAAAAGACTAGCAAGAGGGACTGTTTGATCACAGTGAAGGCTAGTTGAAAGACTGTTGATTCATATTGAATTGTGGGAACCAATATGGTTCAGTATGCAGAGGGAACTAAGGAGGTTCCTAGTGAGGATTTATTAAGGAACTGGTTGAGAATAAGCTGGAGGACCAGAAGATTATTATGCAGGACTAGCTGATCATGATGCAGGTTGGCCAAAGGACCAGAAGATTGTGTTGCAGGAGTAGCCAAAGGACTGATCAAGTTAATGGACTGATTGCTGGTTAAGCTGAAGAGCTGGGATATGAGCTGGCTGAAAGATCCAAAGATGATGGTGAAGAATTGGTGGTCCAGAGAAATGAGCCAAGAAGTTTGCTGAATTAATTTGCCAAAGTGGGAAGATGTGGAATATTTTGCCTTGGTTTAGTATTAAAATCAAGAAGGAATGTGGATAGAAGTGTGGGTAAGATATTTATTTATTAAGTTCCTATGATATATGAAGGTATGTTGCTATGAGAGCGGGATACAAAGTTGTTTTGATGGGACGTTTTCCTTGGATTTTACTATATTTGTAAATATATGGGGAAAACTTTGAAGAGGTCCAGAAAGAACAATTTAAATAGTATTCTACTATTTAAATTGGTTCAGGTTGAATGCAGGGAAGACTGGTGCCAGAATAATGGACCAGTTGACACTTTGGTGCGTGAAGAGTTGTTGATTTGAGCGGTTTGAGCTGTGGAAATTATTTTCATAGTTGGATCCTGGTGGAACTTCAGAAATGGTCTATTTCTGCGCTCTGCATTCATTGGTTGAGTTCTGGCAGGTTTCCTGATGAAAATAATTGGTTGGAAGCCAAACGCTTAAAGTATAAGCGAGGAAATAGTGAATTAATACTTTAAGCTTTTGAGAAAGTAAGTATGTAAGCTTAAGTTATTATAGGAAAAAGTGAACAGCAATGGTTTAAGCTTCTGAAGAAAGCCATTTTGAAGGCGGAACCGTTGGGAAAAGGATACTATAAGAAGGTGGCTGGCTGCAAAGTTACAGGATCTTTTTGGAGGTCTTTCCCAGGTCTTCTGAGTGTCTGCCAAGAGGGTTTGGAAGCCTTTTGATCACTAGCAGGAGCTTGGTTAGACTGATACAACCCAAGATAACGGAGCAGGAGCCCAAGAATAGGAAGCTGGATCCTAAGCGCGGCGCCAGAGTCCAAGTTTAAGGAGCAGGAGTCCAAGTCTAAGGAGCAGACGTCCAAGACTAAGGTGCAGAAGTCAAAGACCAAGTACAAGGAGTCCAAGATATTGTTGGAGGACTCCAAGTATTGGCAAATCCATATTGTTTCCTTGACCCCCCGGGCCATATACCAGAAGGTTTCTAAGGGGATCTTCCTTCTGAGAGTGAATAAAAGCCCATTTTGACCCCTATACATATTTCTGAGATACATTTCCCCTTACTAGAGAATGACAACCCCTTCCAGCCAGTCCCTGGCTACAATCCAGGACACACTTGGGGACTGGTGGACAGGAACCCCAGGTAAGCCTTATATTTTTTGGCCTTGAAGCTGCCTAATTTCTTCCTCAAAGCTTTTTGCCAAGAGAAAATTTTAATGATTTTTCAGAGCTATTTTTAAAACACAATATTTATCCCTCAAAGTTGATAGATTTCTTCAGGTGAAGCTGTCTATTTTTATTATCCTCAAAGTTCCCCATTACACATTACGTTTTTCCTATTTCACGTAACATACGTAAAAACCACTCGAGCTTGCCGAATTTCTTGCTTGAAGGTTCCAATTTACAAAAAAACATGTAGAAGTGTATCGCTTAAATTTCAATTTATTGATGTGATTGATTCGCTGGGAGCTCGCTTAGCTGTTGTCTACATTTAATAGCCCAAAATCCAAGCTGAAAATAAGTTTGAAAGCAAAGCTCAAGTTAAAAGCAGACTTCAGAAGGGCATGGAAAACAATCATGGGTGTTGTATGGTAAGTAAGGGATATTCCAAAAAGTGAAAGATTAACAAAACTTGTTATCACTATAGTCTCGCAAGATGGAATGATGCGAATAGTTCTCAAAGTTTACTACAATTGCAAGATAGAGTTGTCAAACAATTTCATGGAGTTGTCACAGGTCGCTGGTATGGGAACTTGAAGCTGTTTAGAGATAGTACTATTATATCTAATGCCAGGGTGCAAGCGCACCAATTAAAACAAGCACAAAATTTTCGCCCAAATGCTTCACAACAACTCTTGATCAATGAAATTACCAAGCATACAAATCAAACCTTATACCAACTGACACTATCGAATCTACCTAAAAAGGTTTTCTCGTGGTCATCTGATTCTATCACAGAGTCTGATCCCAACCTTGAATTACTATTGTCTAAACTGACTAATATTTGGGTCCCTCGTCAATCTGCCCAGATAGAAGTATTTTTATAGATGATTTAAATGCTTATTGTTTTAGGGGTTTATTTTTGATTTGGGGGATTTTATATTGCGCGCAGGAGATCTGAATATCGGTACAAGCTATAAGGGAATTTTACTTGAGGTATTATGCCAATATTAATTTTGCCACCTATACATACCACAAATAATGACTATCTTTAGGTCGAATATCAACCCTGTAATCACCCCAAGTTAAGGTTACCTTTAGCGAAAGAGTTTTTAGCCGAAGTACTCCCTCGCCCAACTAACTATTTGGACACGGTAGCTCCTAATACCGCTCCTGAAATTAGCTTCATTGATGTCGACTGGTACAAAACAGGATTATCTACCAGGACTTACTCTTCACTTCATACAAGTCACCAATATCGAGCTCTTTTTGAGCACGATAAATTGCTTTGATTTCATTTTATAAGTTTAAGGGTTTCAACAATTAGCTCAAGTAAAACCAGTTGCGCAGTTTTTATATCTTAAGACATGATCTGCTCAAGCCAAGCTTATTTCAATTTCTTTAAATGTTTGTTAAGTCTAAAAACTCAATATAAAACCGATTTACTTTGGAATTCAAAATCATAGCAATCTAAGAATAGCTTTAGAAAATAGTGAATGCAAAAGGCAATACACTTATTTTAATCCAACATAGTCACATTATAGGATGCTTGGCAGCTTTCTCTATCGCTGCTCGAAGACTGAACAAAAGGGACTTGGTGAAACATTAAATTTTTGGAAATCCATCTAAATTTAGTTTTCTGTTCAACAATAACAATATAGATATGCATAAATCTACACGAAAGATAAAAAGGGTAAGAGCAATAGGCTTCCTATAAGTATGTGGGTAAGAAAGATAAAGCCTCGCTGACAATATCCATAAGCTAAGTATAGAGTGCCCTTCTTAAAGCAGCATTTACCCATAATTGGAGCAAACTCTATAGTTATGCTATTTAGTTTTATGATAAAGAAGAGCCTCATTTTTATATGCCATTAAAAATAGATACGGTAGTTTTCAAAGCTGTTAAAATAAACAATTTTTTAGCCAGGATAAACTGTCTTAGTCTAAAAGTGAAAGAGAAACGGTACCAAATCTATTGTCAACCAATATGAATTTACTCTTTTTGAAAAAAATGGACTGAGTCTTTTGTTCTAGTCTATTTTCTATGTATCTTAACACATTTGAAGGATGATGTATACCAGATGTACTACCAATGTTACAGCTTTACACATGCATATATTTAGATTATTTGGACATACTCAACAGGAAAAATCACTATAACATTAATAAAAGCAATACAATAGTCCCACCGATCTTTTTAAAAAATATACAGTACTGTAGATTCAGAACCTAAAGGTAAAAATGTGGGATTATCAAATTCTTTTGTATAAACTCACCAACTTACTGGAATATTTTTCATCTTTTTATATAAAAGAGTAATTTGTTCTTAGATGAAAATTACTTCATTATGTTGGTGAGTCCACGCAAAAGAATTTGATAATCCCGCATTTTCACCTTTAGGTTCTGAATTTACAGTACTAAGAAATTTCAATTTATCCAGTGGCAAACTTAGGGTGTATTGTAACATCTTTGATTACTCCCTCTTGGGAAATCTAAACCCTGAGAGATAGCTTGACTGCCACATAGTAGGTGGTACTATTTCCACACTCTAATGTTGTACAAGGATCAAACATTTTTGAATCCTATGAGGAACAATACTTGGATAAGCCCCATGACTGTCATGACATACATGAACATTATGTGGCTTGTATGACACTATATAAAACTCTTCTCCTACTACAAATAAAGTATATTCTCTTCTTTAAATTCTCCTTATTTTGTTTTATGTACTTCCATGAAGTATATACCTGACAGTGGTAGCAGAAATAGGTTATTCATACCTACTTGCCTTAAGGAAAGATCCCTACAAAGAAAAGAACCTAGGAAATAGCTATGGCGCTCCTGCTCCTAGGTAGTCACCATGGTGTGTCCTGGGTCAAAGCCAGGGGCCAGCTGGGTTGGGGTGTCATCCTCAGAGATACTAGTTCTACAGGAAAAACACAAGTGAGTTATCTGAATACCCCAAAAGTGACCCACCATGCCTCCTATAGTCATTGGCAATTGATAACTAGGGGAAAGTGTATTTTACAGCAATGCAGGGGCTACAAAAGCAGCTCCATCATCTAGGGGGCCACTTGCATGATAATTTTCAGTACAACAGTATATCAAATCTCAAGGTTATTTGCACTGCTTTACTCATTCCTCACCAGTGGTTTTCTACAAGTGAACAGACTAAAGTTCTGCCTCTTCTGATCCTCTTGAGTAGCTCTAAAATTACTATCACTAGATAATTTTCTTTCACAAAAATGTAGAATAGGGGACAAGATAGTCTTTATTAACATAAGAAAGATCCTCTTAGAAACCTTCTGATTTGCCATTGTTTTAGAGTCTTTTTGACCAGCTACAACTTCATAAAAGACTCTTGAATGCCTCAGAAGGCATCAGTTTTTTCAAACCAACCAGACATGTAACCATCAATATACAGACTAAGTGTCAACAAATATCCTGCTTGCAACCAAACAATTTCCAAAAGTCCCCTTCAACTTTCCAGCCAGCCTCCTACTTATAGTTCCTTGTTCCTAATGTTTACAACTTCAGAATAGCTTTTTTTAAAGCTTAAACTATTGGCACCCACTTTTCCTTATAATAAAATAAGCTTAAACACCTCCTTTCTCAAAAGCTTAAAGTATTGATTCACTGTTTTCTCAATAATACTTTAAGCTTTTGGCTTTCAACCAATCATATTCATAAGATAACATTCCCTCAGCTCAACCAATGATTTTAGAGCGCAAAACTGGATCATTTCTGAATATCTACTGTGATCCAACTAGGAAATCAATTTCCACCGCTCAAGTTGCTTAAAGCATTAAATCTTTGCACACCAAAGCGGTACTGTAAATTCAGAACCTGAACGTAAAAATGCCGGATTGTCAAATCCTTGGTCCAAATTTCAAATCACTTTTGTGGGATAGCCTTTTTTAATTAAATTGAATTCTTTGTATTTTTATTTGAATTTTTAAAAATGCAGGAACTCATAGACACTTTGAAAAGTTCAAGTTGAACTGCATATTTCCTATGGACAAAATGAATTAACTGGAATCAGATTTGAAGTGTTCAAATCCATCAACCATTCTTATCAAGTTTACTATGTTTTTTGGAATTGTGGGATTGTCAAATCCAATAACCAAATTTCAAATAACTTTTTAATGCCACAAGTAAACTCAGATATTAATTGCAGGAACTGGAATCCAAATTTAATGTACAGTAAGAGACTAGGAAAAATCAACCCAAATCAAGAAACTCCGCCACAACTAAAATCAAATGAAAAATCCTATCTCAACAACCATGTTTAGACATTAAATTAAGTGAAATTTAAAATTTTCTAAACTGGAAATGATGTAATATTCTGTACTCTAAATCACTAATATAGCAACCACAAAACCATATAGTGATATATGAGCTACCCTCCTGATGACACAGAATTTTTTTAAAAGTTTTTTGGCCCCTGGCTACGCTGCGGGCCAAATAAACTTCTTATCAAGGAAGAAGGAGAAGTGAGAAAGATAAACCATTAGTTTACTACACTATGTATTCATGTATTGCTATTAAGGATGCTTGATTACAGTAGATTTTAAAAAACACTAATAATAAAATAGAATTCTATATTACAATCTATCTTATCACATTGTCTTTTCTTTGATGTGTTGATAGTTCATTTGCTATTGATAATGTACTTGCATTTAATTGGATAGTTTCACCTCCAGTTGCCTTGGCAATAGGAAATCAAGTTGCCTCCACAACCACAGTTGGTCTTGGGGAGGCGGCTTGATTTTCTATTGCCAAGGCAACTGGAGGTGAAACCATCTAATTAAATGCACACACCTTATCAACAGCAAATGAACTATCAACACACCAAGGAAAAGGCAACATGGTTAAAACAGATTATAATATATAATTCTATTTTATTATTAGCGTTTTTTAAAATCTACTGTAATCAAGCATCTAAATTTTAGCCGTCCTAAAATAGAATAGGGTGATTTTTGAGAATGCCTATGATTCCTAAAAGAATTAGAACAAGTCCACTCTAGATCCTTTGACATCCTTTATGAGATGCCCATAAATTATATTTATTTCAAATTCACCTCATTTTTGATTTGAAACTTGGTTCTTGGATTTGACAATCCCACAATTTCAGATTTGTTAATTTTTACATGATGTCTATGATTTGTTTGACATACAGGAAATCTCAAATTGTACATTAGAATCCCGCATTTCTGATTCATGTATCCTGCATTTGTTTTCTGAGTTTTGTCTTTTGTTAGTTGAGTTATCTGCTCAAGGGATCTGAAATTTGCCAATTTAAATAAACCAAAAAAGTCAAATTAAATGGTTGATTTTATTAAATATTTTAATTTTCCCTCAGCTGAGTTGCCGCAAAAGTGATTTGAAATTTGGACCAAGGATTTGACAATCCCGCATTTTTACGTTCAGGTTCTGAATTTACAGTAAATAGTCTCCTGTTCCAGCACCATTCTTCCCTGCATTCAACTTTAACCACTTTAAATAAATAATAGTATTTAAAGTTTTCTTCTTAATATTCTTCAGCATTTTGCCCAGATATTTATTCTCCTAGTAAAATTCAGGGAAATGTTTCACCAAAAAGGCTTTGTATCCTGCTCTCATAGCAAAATACCTTCATTTACTGCAGGAACTTACTAAGGAAACCTCTTATCTGAAATTTAATCAATATTTCTCCTTGATCTTTTTATTGCAAAAAAACCAAGGCAAAAACTTCCACCTTCTGCTACCTCTGTAAATTGATTTGAAGAAATGTTTGAACATTTTCCTAAGCTTCTTTGCTTTGTTCTTTCTCCTAACAAACTACATCAGAGAATTTTGAAGCATTTTCCCCAACCTGTTCCAAACTTCTTCTCTCAGTAAGGCATTCCTCATAGCTATTAAACTACTTCTGAAACCTTTGCAGATAGCTTCCATCCTATCTTCCCTCTTTTAGTCACCATCAGTCAACACCTCAGACTCAGGCACTACATCTCCACAAGTGAATCAACCTAGAATTGACCCCCATCATTGACCTACACCTAGGTCATCAGAAGCGAGCATACCTCATGCACTACTATTTTTTACTCACCCAAGTATTTAGCTTGAGATTTCAGGCACAAAGTAACCAACTTCACTTCCCAAAAACCTCTAAATCATTAAGTTCTGTGGCAGCTTCTCTGGATAGCCACCTCAATGATGTTTCTGAGCTATCAATGCTTGCCCAGCAACTTTAAGAACTTCTTAAAGCTACTCTAAAGTTATAGAAAGAGAAAAATTACCTCCATCCTAGGTAAAGTTACCCAACTGTACAGTAGTTTTAGAAGCTATGGTGACAATCAAAAATACCTCAGATTTAAACAAAATGATTTCAGATTTGAACAAAATCCAACTCTCAAGTTAAAATATACACTCTGTTAACAGGGTTTATTGGTGTTAATGGGCAAAATGAGTCAACACAGAAACAAAGGGCTCATGCGTAAAGCAAAACCATTCAAAATACAATCCAAAATACATTGATTCACAAAAAAAATGATGTGAGTTGACTTTCAGTGTACATATGTTTACTATGTGAATTGGTGACAAAATACACCCAAGCAAGGTGAGTCAAAACTCAAACCAAAAACAAAACACAATAGCAACTCACTACGTAAACAAAATCACTCACTCAGTGTGTGCAATGTATTGTAATCATGAATGATACCAAGGTATCTAAAATAAGACACAAGATCTGAAACATAAATTTTAAAAACATTGTGTTGGGTGTTTGAATTTGGCAGTAAAATCTAGGAAAATGGGTGGATTTTTTTTGAGTATTCTAAAATGGGCGTTGTAAAACCAAAAACAACTAATTAAGAAATAAAAAAATCTATAATTGGGATATTGAGTGGGAAAAACTCTAATTAAATATCCATATTCAGATAAAAGCAAAAAACAAAATTAGGGAGTAACTTAATTGAAAATTATTTAATATTTTATTAAATTTTAAAATAGAAGGAACACAACAACAGAGTACCATTACACCTGTTGTGCTCTGCAGTTGCGGTTGCCCCCATGGGTCAAAGAATAGAGTTAGTGCAACCCAAGTGCCTACTCAAGAAGGAGACAGGAGAGGAGAGTTACATAGTGACGCTGCACTGACACAGCTGTTTCAAGGAGCACAAGCTGCTAAGGTGCAGAAAATCAACCCTTGGGTCCCCAAGCTGACCTGGAAACCCACCAAGGTTACCACGACAAAAACAGTTAGAAACAAGGAGTTAGATCTTACTTTATGTGTGTTTGACGTTATGTACTGGCAAGAGTTGGTCCCATCAGCCATGCTGGAGAAGGTGAAACCTGTACTTGATACCAGCTACAAGCCCTACATCAGTGATGGCAATCAGGAAGAGGACAAGGAGCCTGAGTTCTTCAGAGCTGACAAGGACAGTTGATGCACAAAAAAGTTGCTGCGTTTTACACCAAGGTGCCCATGCCCTGTGTTGTGCCCAATGCCAACAAGTCAATCCCCACCACTAAAAAACCTGCTCAGAAGTGCATCCCTGACATTAAACACATCATCCTGCTTAAGCTAATGCGCAAATTGGGCGATTACAAGGCAGCCGCGGCCCTTGTTGGGGTGGATCCCAAGTACGCTAGCAAGACCTTCAACAAGTTCATTGATACTGACCGAGTCCTTGCTGTGGAGAAATCCTTGCGCGTTTCCACTATGTTCATCAAGGAGCACAAATGGGCAATCTGCCAGTGGATGTCACAGCCCATACTAGAGTCTGGCTGGACTCCCACAGGGGAGGCAGGCCGGGCCTGGAAGGCCATGTACACAATAGGCGCTATACAAACCAGGTAGTTTAGAGCAGTGGTTAAGGGGCGCCAACTCCCAGTATGGGGCACAACTTGGTTGGCCAGCCCCAATACTGTGATATAGACAAACCCCAGATTGCTTAAGTCCTGGGTGGTGGGCGCGTTGGGGAGAGGAGGGGCAGTAGGAATCTCCTTCATTGCTGGTGGCAGATCCAGATGATGGGGATGGAAATACTCCAGGTCAAGGGCGCAGGGCAGTTTGGCAAGGACAACAGGAGTATAGCTGGGAGGATATGGATATGCAAGTTTGTATTGAGTAGTGGATTCACATATGGATGTAAAGAGAATAATTAAATTTGAGCAAAAATAGACAATTCCTGCAATAAGATAATAATTTCTAGGCATAAACTTGCTTTATTAAGTTGTCAACAGTGAGGAGGGCTTCTCCCCCTCACTACTTATACTTAATGAAGATGCTGTGGCCTTTTGTACCACCAGAGAACTGATGGCATCATTTGGAGTTGGATTTACAATTTTAACCAGAATTTGCGTTCTTGGGCAAGAGGGTGAGATCTCATTGGCTGCTATAAAATGAACCTTTTGAAATTTGCAGCATACTGAGTTGCCACAGTTATTTATAGCTCCAGCAATAAATTGATTGCCTGATTGCACAATCAAACAATTGCGCTCCCAATGTGCCATTACCTGATAGGTGAGTGGCCCAAATTTGATAACAGGCTCAAAGCCAGGGATTTGAGGCTTGTGTGCCTCTTGAATCCTGGGCCATTTGCTAGTCAAAAGGGGGGTATTTTGCCCTGGAAGGTTCTTTGTATGGGTTTTCACACTGCATGTTTAATCAACTCTAAGGAGGCCAGCTGACTGTCCAGGGCAATCTGGGCCCTGACAGTGGATCACCTGGGACTACTATCTTGAGCTGGCAAATATACAGGCAATGGTCAAGTCCATTTTTGGGGTTGAGGCTTCCATTTCCTTTTATTACCATCTGCTGAAGAAGATGCGCTTTTCCTGGAAAAAGCTTGGAGTATCTCCGTACAATTAGAATAGCCCAGCCAACATTGAGACTTGGAAAAACTACGCAGAGGCGTACACTGCCCTCAAAGTCAAGGGGACGGTCAAATTCTACTATATTGACAAATCAGCTTTTGCCTTGTCTATGCGCAATGTATATGGCTATGTCCCCAAAGGCTCCAATGACGGGATGGCTTGGCGTGCTGCAGTCTGCGCCACAGCCTATTTGATGGTGGCTCTCCTTGGTCCAAAGGGGGTTGAGCTATACCAAATGATATTGGGTTTGCATAACAGCAGGATCTTTCTATCATTACTCCAATTGGTCCAGGAGCACCTGAGGCGCACAAGCCTGGGCTTCACCAACATAATTATGCTGGACAATGTTGGTCTCCATAAGGTGGCTGATATTCTTGAGGAATTCCCAATGATTGACACCAACAGCGCAGTGGCCCCCCAGAGATTGGCCACAGCAAATTTGTGCCTTCTCTTCCTCTCTGCTTATTTGCCCTTCCTAAATCTCATTGAGGAAGTCTTTGGGTGGCTCAAGCAAGTTGTCAAGCAAGGAACCCCAACTGGGACCAAGGACCTCTTTAATTTGCTGCAGGCTGGGATCCACACCCTCCCAGCTGAGACTGTGGCCAAATTCTATGGCCATGCTGATTTGTTCATCCCTGCGTGCCTATCCAAACAGCCAATCAATTAAAAGCTTAGTATGTCCAATTTTTTTATATTCTCTAATTTACTATTCAAGATTTATTAATTATCATTTTATATTTTGATGCTTCCAAGCCCGCAATCACATTAAGCAGGACAATCAATGAAGGTTAGTAATTTATTTATTTATAATCATTTTTTATTGTGTCATCTAAGGGTATCCCAAACGCTTGATACTGGATTACGCAAACGCATTAGTATCGCTTTTGGCAAATAAATATAATAATCAAAAAAAGTTAAATGTAATGTGTACAAATCAGAAGTAGATTTTATTGAAATATATTATTATGCTTTTATTATGACCTTCTCTGGGATATATTATGCAAATCTCATTTGCTAAAATAAGAATTAGAAACTTTTATTATAATAGAAATAATATAAATTGCAATGGAATTATTTGGAAGAGAGAATTTATTAAGAGCGCCTGTAGTAAGTTCTTCTGTATGTACCCACCCTGCAATGGAGGTGGCGCACAACCTCCACCGCCACACTGTGGACGGTGGATACACCCTGGTTAAAATACTCCCGCCTGCTGGTGAAAGGGAGTAGGGTCAGGTGCAAATGGAGGAGCAGATTCTCTGGTGGGGCTGCAAACCCGTAGATACCAGCCAGGACCAGGGCGTCCTGGATGACATGATCCACCAAGTTATACCTGGGGGGACCTTCTTCCCATTCAGGGAGAGCCTGGCCTTGTCAATTCCTAGAAGGACCCCATCAAGATCCTCCACGCTGGTGCCCATTCCAAAGTAGAAGAGATACCCAAGGTAAACCACCAAATGAAGCCTTTGCCCAGCAAAGATTTCCATAAACTTACATAATTTATTGAAAACCACACTGATCTTCTTATCATGCTTGGTCTTTGCAAAGGTCAGCTCCATGGCTGCAGGGACCCCCATCTTTTTGGCACTCCTTGCCAACCCAAAGTTGGCAAGGAGGATTTTTGTCTTCTTGACAGCTGTTGCAGATGCAACAGCCAATTTTCCCACCATGCTCCCAAAGTTGTCCAGCAGGTAAGAAATTGTGTGCTCCAAAGGGTAGCAGAAGCAAGCAGCCACATGGGTCCAGCCCATCTCTGGTACATTCTTGAATGGGAGCATCACCAGGAGTATGAAACAAGTTCAATGAAGTTTACACAGTAAACTCCACTGAGGAATACCGGGTCCAGGCGGACCAGTTGGGCATCCTTGCAGGCAGTAACTGCCCACTTGGATGCCCCCTTGCCATTTGTCAGCCCAAACAATGCCTCTTGCATCATAGGAAAGGACCCAAGGATGTGGTCCACCAGCTCCTGTAAGACAGGGGAAACAGATACAGTTTCTTGGCTACATGAGTGGCGTAGTTGGCATAGAATGTGGAAGGGATAAAGGGGACCAGAACTTGGTGGAGTTCACCGTCTATGTTCTCTAAAAAACAGGTAAGTATTTACTAATTTTTATTAATTTTATTTTTTTATGTTACCTTCACATGTTTCCTACTTGCTGGCTGCTTCAGCAGGCTTGGTCATTCTTGGCGCAAGCAGTTGTGCAGGCAATTCTTTATCCTCTGTTCTAGAACGCTTGGCAGGTTTGAGATGTTCATACATCTCCAGGTCATCAACCCAGACAGACAGCACAGAAAGATTGTATGCCTTAAATTACAGGCCCTCAACCACTGTCTTCTGGATGTTGAGAAGACACTCAATGGTCTTCTCAGGGGTGTCTGGTATTTTTGTCATTAGGGCCTTTGCAGACACCTTGTCTATTTTGTCTCTGTCAAGGACAGCAGACTTCACTTTGGCTTTGACCTTGCAGTCAATGTTTTTGATTTTGGCAATTGTCAAGTCAAGATCCTTCAGAAGCTTCTCCAATTCTCTTATTAATTTTTTACTAACCTTTTTATATGTTTTTATAGCTTTTTCCTCAATAAAGTCTGTATTATTTTGATACTGTTGCCTCTTTGTTTATTCCTTTTTGTTTTCCCATTTACTACATTATCCCATATTTTTACCCATTTTGTATATGTTTTACGCTCATCTCAATATGTGTTGTTTGCTTTGTGTTGGCATTGTTTCCTTGATTACCATATTATTTTTGGCGCTTTGCACAGCTTCTTGTGAAAATATTAACAACAATTTGGTGATCAGCTAAATTTGAATTAGGAAATTATGTGTTAAATGTTTTTAGATAAAGTTGTTACTGATCTGAATTCAAAACCTTAATGATAAACTTTAAGCCAATCAGGAGCTGAGTGATAAAGTGATTGTTGTGACATAAAGGGTCATTCAATAATTCTTTGGTGTTTGTGCGCTAATGAATATGATTGGCTGGATGTTTTTCCATTGTACGCCATTGCTGCTGTGGCAAGTTGTTAATGGACTAGTGCTAACCCAGCAGCTGATTGGGCACTAGTCCATCAACAACTTGCCACAGCAGCAATGGCGTACAATGGAAAAACATCCAGCCAATCATATTCATTAGCGCACAAACACCAAAGAATTATTGAATGACCCTTTATGTCACAACAATCACTTTATCACTCAGCTCCTGATTGGCTTAAAGTTTATCATTAAGGTTTTGAATTCAGATCAGTAACAACTTTATCTAAAAACATTTAACACATAATTTCCTAATTCAAATTTAGCTGATCACCAAATTGTTGTTAATGTTTTCACAAGAGGCTGTGTCTGGGTACTAAAAATAACTGTGTTCTGGATCTAGATACATGACATAGTAAATATATTATTTTATAGAAATAAGCTGAGCATAAAGAATAAAACAAACTATAAACAAAGAGAACATGAACAATTGAAATTCAAAATAAAGATAATATAAATAGAATTTTTTGGTAACAGGGGGTTTATTGGGGCAGGAAGAGTGATGCCTAGAAGGCAGAATAGTGCAGGAAGGAAGACGTCAAGGAAGTGCTGGCCTGCAGGATCTGGGATTGGGTGGGTTGGGCTTGCGGGTGAGGGGTGTTGGTGGCGGGGGCGGAGGCAGGAGGATTTTGCGTGATGGCTGCCATATAATGCTTGTTGTATCCCTCATTGGTCATTGGCTGGATGGGCTGGTAGGTGGCAGTGGCCTGAGGTGGAAGGTGCTTATCCTTATGTTATTGGTTGCCCATGTTCACATGAAAGGCAATTTGGGCAAACAAGTCAGCCACCATTTGGTAGCCAAAGAGAAAATTGTGGTCAAGGACCCCAAGATAGAGGTTGTTGAAAGCCTGAGGGCGGCACTCACGTAGTGTATCTCCAATGTTAAAGAAGACTACATCAGCCAGATGGATGTCTGCGTGATCATTGGGGTAGACTGAGGCCTGGTTCCCACGTCCCTGGATGGCCTCAGGGGCAGTGGAGATACCCTTCATCTGGTGGCTCAAGAAAACCTGGTACTTGGAATTTGAGCCATCCCAGGAGTCAAGTAATCCACCAAGGATGTGGCTGTATGAGTAGCCATTGATGAAATCTGGGTTTGTCCAATATTAGACAAAACCCTTGGCTGAAACAGCCAGAAACACACCAATGAAAGTCACCTTCTTGACCTTCTTCCTTTCTTTTTGAGTGGCAGCTCTTCCTTTCTTGTCAAAATCATCAAAAGCTATTGATAGCTTGTAATAGAAGATGAACATGACATCATCAGTTAGACTAGTCAGGCATTAGACCAGGGTTGATTCAATGGTGGTGTCATACAGGGAATCCTTAGCGCCATCCCATTGGTTACCAGATAAATTGGTAAGAATCCATATTAAAGCCATCTTCCCATACATCCAGAGCTGCACCATGCGCGCAGACACCCAAATGCCATGGTGCACAAGTTGCTTCCGGACCTGAGTCAAGGGAAGCCTGGGATCCCGCTGGAGGAGGTCAAGCATGATTGGGTATGCCTCAGATATTTGTGACTTGGGGGCCTTCTTGGGCTTCTTGGCTGTCCCAATCACATTCCCCCTGTTCATCAGGTTGTTGAATTCCTGCATGACAGTAGCTTGGGTAAATTGCAATCGGGTGGCAATCTGTTCCCAGGACAGACCCTGTAGATTCAGTGCCACAATTTCCTGAAGATTTGGGTAGTGATGATTTGTTGCTTGGGGCACTGGGCTGGGGGAGCTGAAGCCTGATTGGCTGTAGGGGGGCAGATTGGCTGGTGGCAGGAAGTTGTTCCAAATCAAGGCTTCCATCCTGATTGGTTAGTTGGTGGGCAGCTTGCGCAGGGGTGGGTACAGGAGCAGCAGCAGAGCTAGACACTATGTGACTACTGAACAATTCAAAGCCATAGGGGTAAGTGATCAGATACAGGTCAGCTTCCTTGTTACCCACCTCAAAGGCTTGGGTGTAAACAGGTGCCTCCACATTCTGAGCCTTGCCTCCATTGAAGCTGGCTTGGCTGCTTGTGCCGTTGAAGATGTTGCTAGTAAAGACCATTGTAAAAAACCTAGGATAAAATCACTAAAAGTAGAAATTTTAAAATTCAATGATTTATTTTTATTGTAATCTTGAGCCTATATTTGGAAGGTTCTCAAAACCACTTCATACAGATCAGCATCCATGAAAATGAATAAAATGCCTCTGTTCCTAAATTAGATAGCTGTTGATTAGCTGTTAAACTGTTATATTTATATTTTAGGCTGCTCATACTACACATCTTGTGTGAGTTCATTTTGTTTTGTGCTTGTGGAATCTTGCTTCTAGATTACTCAAATTTTGTTTCATTTTAGTCCTTCTGTTAGTGCCTCATATGAATCCTGATTGGATTATAATATACTCTGGCACAGCATCCATCCATTTCACTTGTTGCGTCAGTTCATTTTGTTTGTGGTTTGAACTACACCACTTGATGTTTGATATAATTTTGTATAATGAGATAGTTAAATTTTGTTTTTTGTTTGGCAGTTCATTTATTAACTGAAATTTTATAAATTAATTGAATCCTGAATCTTGCGCAACTTGGATTTTTTTTCAAATCTGAAATCCTTTTATTTAAATCTGAAGTATTTTTGGTTGTTGTCATAGCTTTTGAAACTACTGTATTTTCACCCCAGTTGGAATTATGATCTCAGTGCTAAATCAATATATCCATCCCAGGATAAAAAAATTCTCTATCCTTCTAATGCACTAGCAGGAGATCATCTTACTAACACCCCAAAGCAAAAACCAAACCCCAACCACCTTAGTTGAGCAAAATACCAGCTATCACAGCTGGTTAAACAAAAAACTATACATGTTTACCTCTCTAAGGCAACCATTCTCTACTTGGCCAGCATTATTAGAGTGAAATGATGTGCTACACTGTTCAAAGAAATACAATGAGGATATAATAAAAAATAGTAAGGTGTTTGAGGAGCAGGATACCAAATTAGGAGGATGGTTTTAGCATCTAGTGTCAAAACAGCAGGCTTGACCCACCAGCAAGGTTCTGATTAAGCAGGTTTGTGACCCGCAATCTGATTATCCAGTTACTTGAAGCCAGACTAGGAAGTTGACTTGAATTTCCAAATCCAACAACATGAACAAATGATGATCCCTTATAATGGATACCTTGTTTTGGTGCTTGACTCATTACCAGGATCAAGCCACAATCTTCACCATCCAACTGTGTGATCAACACAATCATGTTCCTGTTATCCATTGATTCACAATAACTATATAATCTTATCTCCCAATAAAGATTATTATCTAGTTTTTAAATATTTTCCCCTTGTAACTCTGCTAAAACAGCACAGCTACAGCATTGGTAGCACTGGTAGGGTTTCCATCCTACTTTATCTCAAAAATTCTGCCTGTTGCCTGTACTTGCTGCAGCCAACAAATCCTTGATAGAATCATGCCTGGCTTCCTGGTAGACTGGACACTGTACACACCTGGTGCCAAGATACCAGATGGTTTTGTCCTCTACCAGAACATAGTGATCCTTCTTCCTGCCTTCAATGCCCAGTAAGCACAGGGGCTCTTCCAGGCTTCATCTGCTATGCCTTGAGCAACTAAAAAAGGCACCATGTCAGCCTATGTAGCCCAGAGACTTTGAAGCGCAGCCCTGGAATCCTTTGCTGGGGCCAACCTTGACAACGCCGCTGCATGGATCCAATTGGCCCAAAGAAAACTGACCCAAATGAAATGCCTGCAATAATTCTGGATTGCAGAGATCTTCATCCAACTGAATCATGACGCTAGCACTTGTTGCAACAAGTGGCATGGAGAACACAAAGAGAAAGATTGGGACACCTTTAAACAAGACTTCTTGGCAATATTTGTGCTAAAAGACACCACACTTATGATCATACACCAAGTAAAGAACCTAATACAGACTGGCACCGTGAAGGACTCACCCGCGCCTACAAGGAACTCCTACTACAAGACCCCTCCAACATAGCCTTTGACACTCCAGCTACTCACCTCATGTGCTGTGACATGCTCAAGTTGCATGTAATGAGGCACATAAACCTGGACCAAGAAACCAATCTGCAAAGTTTGTATCATGAGGCAGAGAAAGCAGAATAAACATCCAATTCCCTCCACAAGGCGCAAATTGAAAAGCAAGAGAGACCCAAAGACTCTCACCCAGCCTGGTGTTCCAATCAACCACCCCCCAAGAACAACAGCATTAACACAAACCATAAACCCACAGGTTCAAATGGACATAGAAACAGAAACAACAGCCAATCAAACTGTACTCATTTCTGCATCACTGCCACACAAGACAGCCAGGATGAGGGAAAAGCCCGGGGAGAGCACTAAGTGAGCCAAGCTCTCCCCACACAACTCCTGACTTGCCCAATGATGAATAACAACCCAAGGATGTGGACCAGTGCCCAATGATCCAAGTACCCTTGGAGGACCCGTTACTTTACATCATTACCAGGCATCCCAATAAACTGATGTCTTATACTTTCCACTCTCACAGTTACACAGGCTCAGCACTCCTGGACTTGGGTGCAGACTGAACCATAGTCAACAGCAGCTTTATAGACAAGTTCAAGCTATCTAATAATCCTTTGCAGATTAATAACGTGGTTTTAGCTGATGAACATCACATTGCCTTGACAAGGAAAGCTGCCCTATTTTCTGTCATGCTTGAGAGCCTGCATTCCACTATCCAAGGACCCGTCATTGACTTTTCCAAGTTTGACATTGTACCGGGGCAGGACTGGTTGCAAAGGAACAACCCCCACGTAGACTGGAAAACCTTGATATTGACCATCAAATGCAAGGGTGTCAACCACTAGCTCTACCCCAACTCAGTGGACCAGCTCCTGTGTGACCACATTTTTGTACGCATCACAGAGACCCTGGACAAAAAGAAGAACCTCTAGGCAATGAACTGGTACTTTTGCCAGTACAAGATCATACATTTAAAAGACCACCAGGACATCACTACACCTCAAGACCGCAAAATTGTAGCCCACCATCCAGAAATCTTCAAGGAGGCTTTACCTGAGTTGCCTCCAGAAAAGCATACCCAACACTTCATCCAACTCAAAGGAGCTGTACCTAAGGCACAAACCATATATTGTCTGTACTCAAACAAAGAGAACACCCTACATGCTTACATCAAAGAGGCATTGGAGAAGGGATTTATCTGCCTCTCACAGTCTCCTTTTGGGGCTGCCCTGTTTTTTTTGATAAGAAGGATGGTACCCTGCGCCTAGTCAAAGATTATTGAGCCCTAAACAAAGTTATCATTAAGAATTGTTACCCACTGCCACTCATTGACAACCTCTTTGATACCCTGGGTGGCACCACAGTCATCTCCAAGATTGACTTAACTGCAGGCTACAACCAGATCTGTATCAAAGAAGAAGATATCCCCAAAATGGCCTTCTGCACTAAATATGGCTAATAAAAATGTGTGGTGCTCAATTTTGATATGACAAACGCCCTGTTAACTTTTGTGACCTTCATGAATGAGGTGTTTGTACCTCACATAGGCAAGCACGCCTTAGTCTACCTGGACAAAATTATTGTTTATAGTCCCTTGATAGAGCAGCATCACAAGGACTTATAGGCAGTCTTTGCTACCTTGGTGCAACACAAGCTGCTAGCCAAGCCCTCCAAGTGCCAGTTCTTCCGCAAGCAACTATCCTTCCTGGAACACATAATCTCAAAGGACGGCATCAAACCCAACAGTCAAAAGATACAGGCCATCTGCAAGATGCCACCACCCAAGGATAAGTTGGAACTCCACATCTTCTTGGGAATGGTGGCCTATGTACACCGCTTCATACCTGAATGTGGCATCTTGACTGCCCCCTTATCTGCCATAACAGGCGCCAAGTCTAAGTTTGTGTGAACCCCTCAATGTGACCTCTGTTTTAGATGTCTCAAGGAAAAGCTTACAACAGCACCTATCCTGCAATACCCCAAATGCAATGGCAAGTACCAAATAGAAACTGACGCCTCTGATAATCCATTAGGGGAGTACTACAAATCAAAAATAATGACAGTGACTTCCTGCCTGTAGCTTATGAATTGCAAAAATTGACAGATGGCAAGTGTTGATACCCTATACACAACAAAGAATGATTGGCAATTGTGCACTGCCTAGTCAAATGGCGTTGTTACCTAGAACAACAGGAAGAATTCACGGCATTGACCAACCACAAATTGCTTATATATTTCAAAACCCAAGAAAACCTATCCTGCTATCAGGCCCTCTGGATGGAACTCCTGGATAGATTCAATATGCTCATACAGTACAAGCCTGGTCCAGAACTTGCCATGGCAGACACCCTCTTGTGCCTGTACAAAAGAGCCACAAGGGGAGAGAATGGGCTTGACCCAGAATGGTCCCTCCTGGTACTCCAAACAAAGGACAAGGGCTTCCCCCCTGGCACCACAGACATACAAAGGAAACAGTAATTAAGAACAAACACTTATTTGTAGATGTGTATGGAACCCTACATCAAAAACGTCCAACAGAACCACCATCTCTTATGTTCCCGCACATTAGCGAGTTGATACCATCCTACATTACCATAGAGACCTAGGGCACAAAAAAGCTGCAACCTCTATGATTCCCTTAAACACAAAGCATGATGGCCAACCCTGTACCAAGACGTCCAGGAAGTCTTGAACTAATGCAAAGTATATGAGAAATTCTCAAAGAGCAAAACTCCACCTAAGTCAGTACTACCTATCTGCACGCAACTACCCTTCAAGGTGTGAGCTCTAGACATTGTGGGCCCCATTCCAGGAAAACATAATTAGAAGAAGTACATCATTACTGCAATAGACTTTGCCACATGATGTCCAGTGGCACAAGCAGTAAAAACACATACAGGCAATGACGTGCGGCAGTTCATAGGGAAAGAAATCATCAGCAATTTTGGAAAACCAGAATTCCTGATAACTGAAGGAGGCAAAGAATTGAACTCTGAAGATACCAAATTATACCTCACCAAGAATGGGGTCCAGCACACGGTGACAACACCTTACCATCCTCAGGCCAATGGACATATAGAGCAGCTAAATGTCAGCCTTGTTCAAGCCTTGGCCAAGCTCACCACTGGGAAACCTGAGGAATGGTACAAGAAGCTACCAACTGCACTAATTGTATGCCAGACTTGTGTGAACAGATCCACCAGGAAAAGCCTCTTCAAGTTAGTTTATGGCACACAGCCCAATATCATCCAAGCATTATCAGGACCCAAGCTGGAAATACCAAGCAAGGTTCCACCCTGTTCAAAACCCCAGGTCATGCAAGCCAACAGCAATCAATCAGAAAGAGAAGAAAAGCATTTGCAAAAGACATTTGTCCCCATCTAAAAAAGACATGAGGTTGGAAACAAAGTTTGGGTCATGAACATTGTCAAAAGTAAATTAAAGCCAGAGAAATTAGGTCCAGCAATCATCTTAAAGGTAAATGAAAATAACACTTACCTTGTACAAGGACTCAGGAAGCGCAAACAGGACAAAATCCTCCACCATGATTGTCTGAGACCCTGAGAAGCAAGACAAAAGCAACGCAAAACGCCCTGCCCTCCATAGAACAAAAGTTAGTCCAGTATAACGCCCGGGCTCCCAACAACCTCCCTGATGACCTGCCCCCAGAGGAAGCTGACCTTCAGTTGGGGGGGTGTCAAAACAGCAGGCTTGACCCACCAGCAAGGTTCTAAGTAAGCAGGTTTGTGACCTGCAATCTGATTATCTAGTTACTTGAAGCCAGACTAGGAAGTTGACTTGAATTTCCAAATCCAACAACATGAACAAATGATGATCCCTTACAATGGATACCTTGTTTTAGCGCTTGGCTTATTACCAGGATCAAGCCACACCCTTCACCATCCAACCATGTGATCAACACAATCATGTTCCTGTTATCCATTGATTCACAATAACTATATAATCATTATCTCCCAATAAAGATTATTATCTAGTTTTTAAATATTCCCCCCTACTAACTCTGCTAAAAAAGCACAGTTACAACACTAGGCACCAGTGATTGTGTGGTAAAAGATGAAGGTGAACATTTTCAATAAGCAAATTATTTGCAGGAGCAATTTAGAAGAGGAAATTAGGGACACTGGAATATAGAGGGCGGGCCAAGGAGCAGTCAAGGAATCAATGGCCACCTTGATCATTAATGAGGCTAATTTCTCAGGAATAGGGTAAACATCCCAAGAAGAGCAAGCATTTTTTAGGAAAACTTTCTTTATGTGATGATAAGTAAACTATCTAGAAGCAAGTTTCTAGAGAGAAATGGAAAAAGTTTTAAAGTATTTTAGGATGGGGCAATAGGATTCTACAGCATATAATTGGTAGGCAAGAATTTTTTCAGCAGTTTGGGGGCCTAATTTTGTATTTAAGTCAATGATGCCATAATCCCAAAAAATTGACAACCAGTGGATGAAGCGCTATTGATGTTTAACAGTGAATATTGTGTGATTAATTTATTGAATCAATTAGTTAGTCAAAAAAGTCCAGATTTTTTTAGGGGTGATTTGGGCAACTCCTGCTTTAAACCATTTTTTCAAGAACAACATTTAAATTTCCCAAAATAATTAAAGGTTTAGTAGATTTATGTTGCTGGTTTTAAGTTTTTTGTGGGTGTGTTATTCCTTTCATTTGTCTTTCTACTATAATGTCATAACTGTGCTGTATTAGCAGAGTTTTATGGGGGAAATGATTAGAAACTAGATGATTATCTTTAGTGAGATATGTGAATTATACAATTGGTGTGAATCATTATAAAAGTAACAATATTAGGATGATCAATCAATTGATTTTGGCAGGGGATGAATTGATACTGGTGCCAAGTATATACTTCTGAGAAGTATAATAAACAAGATAAAGGGGAAAATTAAGAAGATTATGATACTTTATTGGATATGAATATAAAATAATATATAGTATCATGGAAAGCCACATACTGTTCATGTACGTCATGGAAGTCATGGGGCTTATCTGAGTAATGTTTCTCTTAAGTCACAAGGCTTATTCAAGTGTATTCTGCTTAGGAACTGGATTGTTTGATCCCTGTAATAGATGGTCAAATGATATTAGTGCCACCAGCTTAATGATTAGTTGGTGAGCCATTTGGTGTCTCATTTGGTGAAATACTTGGGATGTTAATTCCCCAAGAGGGAGTAATTAAAGATGTTGCAACATCTCCCCCTGGGGTGCTGGAAGGTGGAACATTAGGAATTTTCTTGAGAGTGTTGGGATACAGGCTTGGTACTGATCTAGTTTGGTGTTGGGAACAGGTAGTCTGAAATTATGTTGGGCAGTCCTTGCTTTACATAGGCAGAATTGATCATAGTGCATGTGTTTCAATTCAGTTAAAGCACCAATTCCTTTGATGAGGTAGGTGTTGTTGGGCTTGACCTCCATGACAATGCCTGGCCCACATAACCCTGGATCCAACTTGTGCTGATTGTGGTTGATAACCCAGATTTGTCCCCAACTTGGAATCTTTCTTATTGCAGTGGGATTTCCTCTCTCTTGATTCTTTTTTGTTTCATGTCCTCCTGGTCTTTTCTAGCACGCTGCACGTCAGGATCCCTGTTGTCTGGCACCTTTTTAGGTAGAGGTAATTTTGATCCTGTGGTTATACTAATAAGGGTGGGCTTTTGCCCATAGACAAGCTCATACAGGCTTTTGCCTGTGTTGCAGCTGACTTGTGTTCTGCATACCATGAGTGCTATTGGTAACATATCAACCAGGCTTTTGGATTATTAGCAGATAACTTGCTGAGGTCTTCTACTAGCAAGCTGTTTAGTTGTTCTACTCTTCCATATGCTTGTGGGTGATACAGACTGGCTATGATGTGTCTTATTCTGTTCTTGGCAAGGTAGATATTGGTGTTGATGGCCTTAAGTTTGGTGCCTCTTTCTGTGATCAGGAGGTCAGGTTTTCCAAACTTGGCTATGATTCTTTTCAAATAAATTGTCTCACATCATTGCCTTTGTGTTCTTTTGTGGCTTGCGCTACAGGCCATATGGTTGCATAGTCAATAGCTGTTATGATGTTTTTTTGCCTTTGCTCTTGCCAGGTATTAGTCTCACAATTGTTACAGTAGAAAACCAAATGGAAGGAATGTTACGCCCCCGCAAGACCAGAAATCAGCAAAGAACCACCGCCAAACCCTTGAAAGGAATAGACAATTTAAATCCCATCATTGACAAAAAATGGGTCAAAGCTGGGGGCACTCAAGTAACCCTTGAAAATCTGGACTTGCCATATCTCTGCCCAAATAATTATGATGAGAAAATAACATGTTATACGCTATTTGGGGATGGTAGCGTTTGACCTGCTGGATGCCCAAACTTTTCAAATTATGACACCATTGCCTCAAATTCTAATGCAGGCCCTCCAACTGCTGAAAATATTCTTGCCAGCTAATCAGATGTTGCGGAATTTCCTCCTCTCCCATCCTGAGCTCTCTTAAGACTTCCCCCATCCCATCTAGAAACTTGTTTCTAGATAGCTTAATTTCCCTCAAAATAAAAGAAAGTTTATCCCAAAATGATGGCTCATCTGGGGCTGTTTGCCCTGTTTTCAAAAGATTAGCCTCAGTGTCTGTCAAGGTGGCCATTGACTCCATGGCCACCACCTGGCCTGCTCTTTACATGTCAATAACTTCAGATTCTTTCTCTAATTTGCCCCTGCAAGTCATTTGCTTATTGACAATTTTGACTTATCTTCTTCTGCTATACTACTATTGGATCCAATATGTTGAAACGGTCCTCCCAATTTGGTCTCCTGCTTATCAAGCAACTCATAATCTGTTTATTATATCCTCATTATATTTCTTTGAATTATGCTGCATACCATTTCACTCTAACAACAATGTCCAGTGACCACACCTTGAAGGGTTGTGTGATGGATACTGGTATCACTGACTTGGGTGGTTTCTTGGTCTGAGTGTACTTATTGCAGACTTTGCATTGTTCCAGTACTTCCTTGATATCATATAGCATGTTGGGCTACCAGTAGCTTGTCTTGAGATATTCATGCAAGTTTCTGCTATGGTTGTGTTGCAACTGAACCAATGAGGATTCAGTATTTGGATTTGGGGAAGACAACAATCCAATAGAAAGGACAGAGCAATAAGAATAAGGTATTGTTTATTGTAGAATATTGTGATTAATATACCATATGGGGAAAGCCACAAGGCCACACGGGGGTGGCATGATGGGAAGTTCCATGTAAGGTTTGAAGCCAAGGAATAACTTGTGTGGGGATCAGCAAGTTGAATTGGTAGAGCTCCTAATTAGGATGAAGTACCTGCCATTTGATATTGCCATCAGATTAGTTTGTGTCTTTAGATACGTCAAGGGGCAAATTATCAAGCGCCCCCTGTGTATTGTAAGATACGTTAGCAGGAAAATCTGAAAGCTTGGTTGCAACACCCCCCTTTCCCCCTGCTTGTTGTCAGACACCAAGACCAGAGTCTGCAGAAGGTCTGGGAAGGCTGGCACAAACAGCCTTTGTGTGGGGATGGCGCAGCAGGGGCGCTTGCAATCATGGTGAAGCTTCTTGGTATTTCCTTGGGTGTCTTTGAGCTGATAGGTATGGGTGTCATAGACATTGGCTATCTTGAAGGGCCCTAGGTGGTTGGGCTCCAAATTGGAAGAATTAGGATTGAGGGTGTAGACGGGGTCACCTACAGCATATCTATATGTTGGATTGTGTTCTTGGCGCAGTATGCCTTCATGACATGCCCAACAAGTTCAGGGCTGCCATCTGTGATGAGACATTTGGGTCGCCCAAAGTGAGCTACAATTTCCTTGCCAATAAAGCAGGTGATGGTGGTGGCAGTGTAGTTGAGTGTTGCCCAGGCCACTGGCCAGCAAGTGAAGTAGTCAATGTCAGTGATAATGTACTTCTTTCCCAGTCTGTCTTCAGGGAGTGGCCCCACAATGTCAAGGGCCCACTGCTTGAAGGGTTTCATGGCCTTGATGGGCAGGACAGACTTGGGGGTGCAGGTTTGGATGTGTTCTTTTTGCACAACAGGCACGTTTTGAGGAGGTCCAAGATGTCTTGACGCATGCGCGGCCACAAAACCTTCTATTTCATGATCTTGAAGAGGTTATGCCCTCTGATGTGACCCAGGGTTTGGTGGTAGTGCAATATTGTGTCACCTTGTTGTGTGGTGGGAATGTAAGGTGTCTTTTCACCTGTCTTTGCCCAATGGTAGACATTACCAGCATGGGTGGTGAACTGACTTTTGTTGTCCTTCAACTTGGAGATGGTTACCAAGTTAAGGCCTTCATAACAAGTTGCCTCAGGGCAGAGGTAAAGCATGGGCCAATCTGGATCCAAGCCATTGTCCCCAGTGAAAAACGCTACGTAGAGTTGCAAAAGAGCGTCAGCTGTGACAAGTTCCTTCCCAGGCTTGTACTCAATGCGCAACTGGTAAGGGGAAAGACGCTCAACCCATCCTTCTTGGCGGTGTGTCAAGTGGGACTGTGTGTTGAAGTACTGGAGTGACTTGTGGTCTGTCAAAACGCGGGTGAGAAGGTAGCTTCTTCCAGGTAACAGCGCCACTTCTCCACGCAGTGCACAATTGTTGCCAACTCCTTATTGTGGATGGGATAGTGTTGTTCTGAGTCAGTAAGCTTCCTGGACTCATATACCAGGGGAGAAAGACGCCATTATCAGTTTCTACCTGAAGCACGCCCCCTATGGCCCTGTCAGAGGCATTGGTCTCAAGTTTTTACTGACAGTTTTGGTTGGGAAACTGCAGTACTGGTGCTGTTTTAAGCCTTTGCTTCAACATTTCAACAACTCAATCTCTGGCAGGGGTCCAGTGGAAGACTGTTTGGTGTTGAGGAGCTCAGTGAGAGGCGCAATTAGTTCTCTGCAATTGGAAATAAACTTATGCACGTAGATAACCATGCCTAAGAATGTCTGCACCTGGCCCACATCAGTGGGGGTGGCAGGGTTGGGCTTTATTCCTTGGGCAGAGATGGTGTGCCCAAGGAATAACAGCTCTGACTTGAGAAACTTGCATTTGGAGGGTTTAGCTTTTAGCTGATTTTTCTGAAGGGTGTTGAGGACAGCACAGAGGTGTTGGAGATGGGTGGTTTGATCTTAACTGAAGACAATAATGTTGTCAAGGTACACAACCACACACTTTCCAATCAGGTCCTTAAATGCTTTGTTCATCAACATGGCAAAGGTGAAGGGAGTGTTGATCATTCCAATGTTCATGACCTGACACTCAAACAACCCGTAGCACGTGCAGAAGGCAGTTTTTGCCTCATCCCCCGGTGCAATGCGGACCTGGTTGTACCCTGCAGTGAGATCAATCTTGCTAAAAAAAACTTTGTACCTGCAAGTGTATCAAACAGGTTGTCAATCAGCAGCAGGGGGTACTTATTCTTAACAGTCACCTCATTTAGGGTGCAGTAGTCTGTGAGCAGGTAAAGGGACCCATCCTTCTTAGCTACAAAGAAGACAGCTGCCCTGTATGGAGAGAGCAACGGGCAAATGAAGCCCTTATCAAGAGCTCCACAAGGTGCTGACAGAGGGTCTCATCTTCCTTTGGTGTAAGACAGTATAATGTTTGTGCTTTAGGTAATGATCCTTGAAGTTGTACAGCGTGCTGGATCTCCTGGGGAGGAGGTAGTTGTTCAAGTGTCTCACTGAATACATCCTTGTACTCCTTGAGGAGTGCAGCAAGCGCTGGTGGTGGTGAGGGGGTCAAGAGAGGGACTGCAGATGATTCAGCGCAGATAACTTTGACTGAGCATTGGTTAAAGTCTAGTTTCCCCCTTGAAACTGTACAAGCCTGTCTCTGTTATTCTGACAAACACAGTATCATGAAGTAACTTGCTCATTTCCACAGGATAGATCTGGAACCCCACCCCATTTCTATTGAGGGTGATGACAGAGGTATCCCAGTCAATGTAGGGATAGTTGTGACAAAGCCAGTCCAGGCCAGCAATTACGTTGTGGCTGAGCCCTTCCATGATTGGCCCAGAGAGCTTAACCTGGATGTTCCCCATTCTCACAGAGAAGGGTACTGCCTTCTGAGTGATTGCAACTCTGCAGGAGTCAGTTAATTGTACTGCTTTGAACCTGCTGGGCACCCGGTCCAGTTATTGAGAGTCAGCAAATGCCTGGTCTACCATAGTGTGGTTGGTCCTGGTATCTACCAGTAATTTGTGTATGTTTCCACAGAAACAAAAGGGATAGGATAAGTGTGTTACTTTATTTGAGGAGTAACTTGCTTGAAATACGGGGTTGCCACTGTGGACTTGAAAGACGTCCAGGGTTTTGAATTCATGAATGTTGTAGTTGCAGGGATTTTTTGCAAGCAGGAATTGAGAGGATAGGTCAGGTGGGGTTGCAAGGTCTCTTGTTTCTACAACCCCCAGGCTTTTTCCTGATCCTCAATCTGTGCTAGCTGGAGCTCTCCCTTGTGGGGGCGTTTAGTCCCATTATCCTGCTGGCGGGGCTGGCAGCAGCCTACTTGATTGTGGCCATTGCCAGGTGTGGTACGTGGTTGGGATGGAGTGTCACTGGTATGGTGGAAGCCCATTGAGGCCTGGTTGTTAGCCTCCACAATGGCCTTGTAGCAGTCATTGATGGAGGTGCAGCAATCTACGGGGACCCACTTGCAGATATGGGGTTTTAACCCATTGATGATGAGAGTGAGTAGCATTGCATTTTCGTCAGTCACAGCTTCAGGGGCGGCAGCAAGAGCTTGTTGCCAGGCAGCAAGGTACTCAGGAACAGAAACAGTTTGTTTGATTGCTAGAAGAGGAGTTCCCACGACAATGGGGAGAAGGTTTTGCTGTAGCGGGGCTTGGCGGCGTCTCAGAATGCTGCCCAGGTAACGTCAAGTTCTTGACTGGCCCAGTTGGTGAACCACACAGTGGCAGGCCCCGTGAGGCAACCAGACGCAATGACAACCCCTATGGGATCAGGAACCTGACAGATACAGAGGCAGGTTTCAGTAGATTGGAGCCAACTGACGATGTTGGCCCCTTTGACGCCACCAGCAAAGGATTCTAGCTGAAGGTTGAGCATGCGTTGGGACAGGTCTGACTGGGGCAGGGTGATGCTGGCGTCACGCTGCCCGAGGCAGAGCCAATTTTACACGCTGGTGAGAACTAGCTTGTGTTGATAGATGACAGCCCGTTGGGGATGTCCCCCTTGGGGATTGGCAGGAAGGTCTCTTGTTGGGGAGTAGCCATACAGCCCGTACTTTGTCCTTTCTTGGGGGGAATTTTGTTTTAGGTAGGTTGTAAACCTACCGCTGCCACCACTGTAGCAACTGAACCAATGAGAATTCAGTATTTGGAATTGGGGAAGACAACAGTCCAATAGAAAGGACAGAGCAATATGAATAAGGTATTGTTTATTGTAGAATATTATGATTAATATACCATATGGGGAAAGCCACAAGGCCACATGGGGGTGGCATGGTGGGAAGTTCCATGTAAGGTTTGAAGCCAAGGAATAACTTGTGCGGGGATCAGCAAGTCAAATTGGTAGCGCTCCTAATTAGGATGAAGTACCTGCCATTTGATATTGCCATCAGATTAGTTTTTGTTGTTAGATACATCAAGGGGCAACTCATTGAGCGCCCCCTGTGTATTGTAAGATACATTAGCAGGCAATTCTGGAAGCTTGGTTGCAACAGGTGTGTCCCAGGGCTCTGTGATACCAGAGGATTGTGTCAATCTTTTGTGTTGATGGGACATAGGGTACAGTGTCACCATTGGGGAGTCTTTGGTGTAGCGTGCCATATACATTTTTGAACAGATGTTTGTCCTTGAGGACTTTCTCTTGGATGTCCATTGGTGTGCCAGGTGTGAACTCTTCCTGGAGAATCCCCATGATTAACATGGGCCAGTCAGGGTCCCCATCAGCGCATAGAACATTTTTACTATATAGCCTTGATAGGGAATCTGCAGTAAGCATTTCCTTGCTTGGATTGTATTTGATTTGCATTGGGTACCTCTGTATGAGGCTCATTCATTTGACTTGTCTTCTTGATAAGTGTTGTTGTGTTTTGAAAAATATCAAGGATTTGTGGTTGGTGAGTACTTTGAACATTTGTGTGCCTCCTATATAACATTTCTATTGCATGAGGCAGTGCACAATTGCTACCAATTCCTTATAGTGTATGTGATACCTTTGTTTGACGTCAGATAGTTTCCTTGACTTGTATGCCACAGGGAGGAAGTCATTTTCTGTAGTTTGGGTACGGAGTACCCTCCTATGGCATAATCAGATGCATCAGTTTTCCAGCTCATATACTCCTTCACAATTTGGGTAATAGAGGATAGGAGCAGTGACCATACACCCTTTTAGTTGTTGGAAGTGTTGGTCCTGTAGTGGTGTCCACACAAATTTGGTTTCTTTGCCTGTAATGGCTGACAGGGGGCAGTCATAGCACCCCAGTCAGGTATGAATCTTCTAATGTAGGTTGCCATGCTTAGAAAGGTACATAGTTCACTCTTATTCCTTGGAACTGGTATTTTGATTATGGCACATATATTTTCTGGATCTGGTTTGATTCTGTCCTTGCTGATAATGTGACCAAGGAATGAAGGTTCAGACAAGAAGAAGTTACACTATGAAGGTTTGGAAATGAGTTGATTTTCTTTGAGGGTGCAGAGGACCAGGTGAACATATTCCCAGTGTTTCTTTAAGGTTGGGCTGTAGATGATTATGTTGTCCAGGTAGATGATTGCTTGTTTCCTGATGTGTTCTTTGAAAACCTTGTTCATGAAGGTCATAAAGGTTCTGGGGGCGTTTTTCATACCAAAATTAAGAACAACACATTCAAAGGACCCATACTTGGTTCTAAATACGGTCTTAGGTATATCTTCAGGCTTCACACAAATTTGGTGATAGACTGCTATCAAATCAATTTTTTTTGAAGATTTGGGACCCCCCCCCAGGGCATCAAAAAGGTCATCAATAAGGGATAGGAAATACATGTTCTTAATTGTGACCTCAGTTAGCGCTCTGTAGTCTGTGACTAGGAAAAGTCATCTGTCTTTCTTTGCTACAAAGAAGACAGTGGCACCAAAAGGTGATTTTAAAGGTCAAATGAGGCCTTTATCTAGGGCTTTGTCAAGATAGGTTTTTAAGGCATTGTCTTATTGAGGTGTGAGATGATAGATAGGACGTGCCTTTGGCACACTTCCTCTGAGTTCAATTTGTGTTGTATGCCACAGTTATGTGGAAACCTTGGTAAGATTTTTTGGAAGACAGAAGGGAATTCAATGACCAGCTGTTCTTGGATGTAGTCTCTCTCAAGTCTGGTTTCCTTATTTTTAAAGTGGATAACCTCATACTTGCAGGTGTTCTAATTGATTTTGCTGGGGTGTTTCCTCTTCTGTTTCTATGATCTTTACAAATATGTGGTCTCTCATAAGCGTGTCAAGATGAGTTGGGTAGACATGGTGGTGCAGCTTGCCCTGTTGTATAGTGAGGGTGGCGCTATCCCAGTCAATATGAGGTTTGGTCTTTCTCATCCAATCTAGGCCAAGTATAATATCATACTTGGGGATTGGTATGATAGGGCCACTGAGCATAGTCTGCATGTCTCCAATTTGGGCACGGAAGGGATTTGCTTCCTTAATGACTGGTGTGCTTCTGTTATATGCCATCACAACTCTTTTGATGTTGCTTCAGACTGTGGGTAAATTCATGAGATTGGCAAATTTCTTGTCAACAAGGGATTGGTATGCTTCAGTATCAAATAGTGCTGTGCCCTGATATCTGCAAAAGCAGAAAGAATAAGCAAGAAGTTTATTTCCAGCTTTGGTAACAAACAGTAGGGGATTGCTGGAGGGTACTTGTATCATGGTAATCAAATCCACGCATGGGTCCCTGTACAAGTCTTGTAAATTGGGGGAGGATGGCTCACTTAAGCACTCCCCTGAGCTTTTCCCTCCTTGTTGGTATCTTTGGTACTTGCCTGTTTAGCTTGTGCAGTACAATTCCTGTTTCAAGGATAGGCGCTATTAGCTTGGTTGCTTTGCTTGTTAGGCCAAGGGTCCTTCTTTGCTGTGGGGTTCTCCTTCTGTTTATTTATTGCATGTAAGTCATCAGATTTTTGAGCTGCGCGCTTTTCTTCCAAGAATACATCTTTGAGATCTTGCAGCAGTTCATGTCAAACTGATATTTTATGTGTGAGGGGAGACCATTGTAGAAGTCCAGCTGTGGTCCAGCCTCATAAATTTGATGGTGTTGGAAGCTCAACAATGTATGTATTTGTTTGCTGCAATGTACTCATTTATTGTTCCTGTCATTTTGAAGGTTCTTAGTTCTGTCATAATTACCACATTGGAGTCCTTCATGGCAATTTTTTGAGGAATGTGGCCTTGAACACTTCCCAATTTTCCTTCTGGTTGGGGTGTTGGGCTAGCCATTTGGTTACAAAACGTGAGGCGGTTCCTGTGACGCGGAGGGCAATCTCACTGACCCAGAGTCTTTGGGGGTACTATACTTGTTTAAACTTACTCTCAATGCTGTTAATCCAGAGGGTGGCGTTTTCCTGGAGTAACCCTGCAAAGGCTCCAATTTCTGCTGAGCGTAGATGTTGAAAGACAATACTGGGTATCCCAGGCACCTGCGGGCTTTCAGAGGTTGGCAGCAGGTTCAGAAGTTTACAGGTGTGGTGAAGATTGTATTGTTTGGTGAGGACAAGGTCATTTTTGAAGATGGTGAAGCTTGTGGGGACGTCTTGTCCCTCTTTGTAGTCTCTCCAACCTGCGGGGAGGGCCATTTGTTAGATCCTTTTCTTAGGAGGAATTTTTCCTTAAATTTGCGTAGGTGTGGATAACCTACCTATGCTACCATTGTCAAGTATATACTTCTGAGAAGTATAATAAACAAGATAAAGAGGAAAATTAAGAATATAATGGTACTTTATTGGGTATAAATATAGGATAATATATAGTATCATGAAAAGCCACATACTGTTCATTTACATCATGGAAGTCATGGGGCTTATCTGAGTAATGTTCCTCTTAAGTCACAAGGCTTATTAAAGTTGTATTCTGCTTGGGATCTGGATTGTTTGATCCCTGTAATAAATGGTCAAATGATAGTAGTGCCACTGGCTTAATGATTAGTTGGTGAGCCATTAGGTGTCTCATTTGGTGAACTACTTGGGGCGTTAATTCTCCAAGAGGGAATAATCAAAGATGTTGCAATACTGGTATGAAGTGAAGTGCTTAATTGGGTTTCCCTAAGAATGAGATTGACATTAGTTCTTGTTCATTATTTTGATAATTTGATTTAAATTCTGCTTTTTTCTTTAGATGATGGTGAAGTCAGGTTAAGTGGCAAAGGGACTCTTGTGTGGAACTTTGCTGGGGGTCAACCATGCAGTTTTGATAGTAATAAACATCAGCCCCACCTGCAAAACAGCTCAAAATGGGGATTATCACAGCCATGGTGACACTTGGTTGATATATTGAACCATGGAGTAGTACTAAAAGCAAGTAATTTATTAGTACAGAAACTACTAAACCAAAACAAATTTTTCTATGTATAAAGAGGTGATCAGCTGTTTTGCAGTTACAAGACTTAATTCTTCAATAAGGAATGATATATTTTATAGAGTTTTGGTGCAGAAGATATGAAATATATCAAATCCAGAGTATAGTTTCACAGAAGGAGTCAGATGATTCCATAATGTACTTGAATTATTTTTATTGGTTAAGAATGTCAAGATCTTTTAGGTTATATAATCTTAGTTAGATGACAGGTATATTATAGTTCACATAGAAGGGATCCAGGTGAGACTTCAGAACCAGAGGGGGTTTCAGCCAAATATATCCTGAAAGATATACATATTTTTTAAAAATAACTAAATATATCTTGTTGACAATTGTTACTTTAACTCATTTTATTTTTGATTTATTATTATTTCTTTCTTTTTGGATTTAGTAAAGTTAAATTTGATGTATCAAGGGTAGGGTGTACCGCACTGTAAAAAGAGATCCCCAAGAGGTCCATGTAAGACTTGTGGGGATATCTGGAATTGGCTATTAAATTCCCTTTGTAATCAATGGTGGAGGTGAAAGCCACCTTTAAAAGGCTGTACACTAGATACTTTGCCAAAGAGGAGACACCTGCACAAGGCAACAGGCTCTAAAATTGGGACTATCTAAATGTTTTAGGGGGCTTTGACGAAATCTCTCAGCAGACGAAAGCAGCAGCTAATTATAAAATTAAAGTAATAAGTTTACATGAAGAGAATAGTGTAGAAGTTCTGTTAAAATGGCAGTACAATAACAAGAAACTCAATAAAAAAGTAGCAAGTCTAGAGAAAAACTCTTCAAAGTTTTGCAACATGATTCTTTGATAGAAAAAGAGTCTCAGTGAAAACATTAAAGTTAAGTAGGAGGGGATGAGCTTGGATTCTATACAGCGCCTTTGTGTCTGCTTCTGCCATGTCTATACTAGTTTATGACAAGCCCTTCATTGTTAAAACCAATGCTTCTGACTTTGTGCTGGGTGGGTGTGACAGTCCACATGTTTGGTGGTTTGCAGGTGGGGCTAATGTTGGCAAGTTAAAAGTTTGTTGGTTTGTTGCAGGTAGAGACCTAGTAGGAAATGATGGCTACTAGGAAAGGTAAGGCCTGGCTAGTAGGTAACAAAGGACTACTAGAGGCAAATAATGTCCCCGCTTGGCAGAAGATATTGGCTGCTGTGGGCTAGAGGTCCTTTCCCAGCAGGGAACTGTGGCTGCTAGGGGTGAGGAATGAGATAGCTCAGCAGGGAACTTTATCTGCTTGGGGTGGGGAGAGGTCTAGCCTGGTGGGTAGTGTGTGCTATACAGGCTGGATGTTGTTTAGACCCTGGCGGGTAATGCAGGCTGCCAGGGAGGGGAGGAGCTTTGAGAGCTCTACATACCCTAATATGCTTACAGGAGGTCTGTGAGCAAACATCCTACCTAATGGACTGGTAGGGTATCCTTGTCTATGTCCCTATGGGAGCTTTGGGGAGATCCCAGAGTAAGCATTGGAGGGCATGGATTTGCTTGGGGGTGTCACAAAGGCGGTTGCTCAGGGAAGCAGCTGCATAAATTGGTGTAATCAGGACTCTGGGAGGTAAAGCTGATTACTTTGTGACTAAAAGCTCAGACTTAATCACCTGGGTGAGTAAAGACAACAACATAGACTTAATTAATCTATGGTTAGATGGCCTAAGTGAATTGTCACTTGTGAGGGCCCAGTCAAATGCCAGTTCAATGTAGACTCATGCCTGAGTCTATAGGTTCTGGTAACAGGAACTGATATAAAGAACCAGGGTGGTTCAGGATCAGCAGAGAAGACTAGTACAAAGGACTGTATGATCACAGTGAAGACTAGTTGAGGAACTGTTGGTTCATATTGAAGTTTGGAAACAAGATCATGATGTAGGAGTAGCTGATCATGATACAGGAAAGCTAGAGGACTGAAAGATTATGATGCAGGAGTAGCCAGAGGACCAAGAGATCAGGACAAGGAGTAGCTGAAGGACTGATGACTAAAATGATCTATTTGGAGACTGAAAAGGGCTGTTGGTTGACAAAGATGGACTAATTGCTGGCTAGGCTGAAGAGCTCAAAGATGTGGCTGAAGAACTGGCTTAAGGACCAGAAATTGAAAGTGGAGGACTAACTATAAAGTGAAAGATGACTTAGGAGGACTATCCAGACTGGATATAGAAGCTATAATTCTGGTTCTGGTTTCTTAGGAGAGGAAATGATAAGAAAAGAAGCAGTTAAATAATGATTTTATGCTTCCAAAGAAATGATAAAAAGATTAGATTAATTATCATAAGGTTAAAAGAAAAGAGGAAAAAGAAATCACTTACAGTGTTTGAACTGTATTTTATTAAGACTTGATTGAGTGGAAAAGAAGCTGAGAAGAGGCTGGAAACAGAGCAGAGAAACTGTAAAGACAAATGATTGGATTTTTCCAAGAACAACTAGGAGAGATGAAAGGTGAGCAACAGGCAAGTTTGAAGGTGTGAAATGTTGAAGAAAATACAGGGAAATAAGGAGAAACATTGAAGAATTGAGGGTTCAAAAATCCCCTATGTAAAACATAGGCAAAAACGCTTGAAATTTGCCAGAGAAACGTGACAGGAATCACAGCAAAACCGTTTGAAATGTGGAGCAGTTGTTTACCCAGAGCAAGACAGCTTCAAGTTCAAACCATAGACAATATTGAGTCATTTGGGCAACCTTTCTGGCAAAATAGTTGAATTGAGGCGTCTGATTGGCTGCAAGTTAAAGTTTATTTAATCAATGTTTTAAGGGCTTTAACTGAAGAGTTAAAGCCTAAAAATGAGGCGCAGAAGCAGAAAATTCAGGGCTTTCATTGATTGAAGTAAGTAAAAAGGTTTAATATATTGTAGAGAAAAAAACTGGGTAGTTTAAGCTTTGGAAAACCAGAGTTCTGAAAGAATTTTTGGACTGAAACAAGGTGCTATAAAAGGGAAAGCTATCTGAGGCTTCTCAGGGACTGGATCAAGTGGATTACAAAGCCACAAGGACTACAGAAGGAGCTGGAGACCAAGATAAAGGAACCAGAGATAAAGCAGAGCACAGGAGCCCAAGGCTAAAGTGCAGGGGCCCAAGACCAAGTACAAGGAGTCTAAGAGATTGTTGGAGGACTCCAAGTATTGGCAAACCCATATTTTTTCCATACCCAGGCAATATATCAGAAGGTTTCTAAGGGGATCTTCCTTCTGACTGTGAATAAAATCCTATTACAACCCCTGCCCAAATTTTCTAGTTTAAAAATACAAGCCCTATGAGTGAGCTACCTCATATCTTTTACTCTAGTCAAGGGGAAGAATATACTTATTGTCAAAGTTGTAGAAGATTTGCCACTATTAAGTCTTCCCAGGAGGAGTGGGAGAGGTTAACTAGGCATATGGAGATGACAGATAGGGAAAGGGAGTTTATAGGAAATGAATTTACTAGGTTGTTAAAGGACTGGTACAGGCCCACAGAGGATTTAGCTCCTGCTAAAGTACAGGTGCATGGTGGGGATGCCCGCCTGGTGATTAGAAAAGTGCTGGAAGAGTTTGCTGTCATGCAGGCAATGTACAAGCTTCTAGCAAACCACCTACCACTGCTGGGGAATGACAACTCCTCCAAGCCAGTCCATGGCTATGACCCAGGACACACTTTGGGGACTGATGACCAGGAACTCCAAAGTAGGGTGTTGATTTAGAAGGGGCATGATAGTAAGCTGCACCCTGTAGCTTACTAATAAAGAAGGTTCACTGCCCCTGAGCTGAACTAACAAATCTATGATAAATAATGCTTGCTATCATCCAATATTGTATGGCCTGGATTGCTCCCAGGAGAACCTTCAGTTGAGGGGAAGGGTTGAGCCTGGAAGGCCCAGTAGATGACAGGTGCCATCTGCATCACATAATTGGCAGCTGTGTTCCAAGGACACCACTGTGAGATAGGGGGCTAAACTAACTAAGTTTGGCTCCCATCCTGGTGAGACAAACCACCTGAATGCCACGCAGTAGAGTACTGGGATGGCTGCTTAGAGGGGGGACAGATAGAGGACACAGGGGAAAACTGAGGGAAGCAAGCATTAAGCCCCATCAGCACTAGTTTGGCAAGCAACCAGGGCGTACAAGTGAGGGCAGGAGACAGCTTCACAGGTGCTTGGAGAGGTACTGAGTTGTTCCCATCCAAGCTAGGAGGGGTGGACACCGGCATTTCCTCCAATGTGGGGGAAGGAACATTGTAGTCATCAGCATGGAGGTCCAAGTCATTGCAGGTTAAACTCTTGACTACAGCCTTCCCAGAGATGAAAAGTTCACCAGGGAGGTGCAGGAGACTAAAAGGATTATCTCCTACAAGGCGGACAGAAGAAGAGATACAAGACCATAAGTTAGGGGAGGTAGTCCAAAGGAGGAGCAAAAAGGGGCCCGAATAAAACACCACAAATCTCAGGACTAGGAGGATCATAGGAATAATGTCCACAAAATTTGAAGAAAAATGAGCAGATTTTCAGACCTCAAGCAAGAAGGATTCTGGTTCAGAAGGGCTGTTACTAGGCAAATCTGGAGTAGAGTGGGTGAGATCAACTTAAAAGCCTTGGCAGTGGACTTGGAGAGCTTCAAGCAGCGTATAAAAAAAATCAGGTTTGAAACCAATTGAAATTAAAACTTCAAGTTAAGAGTAAGTATTATACTAACTATTGAATTGAAATTCAAGTTCAAACTTGGAATTCAAAAGCGTAAATGAAAACCACAACAACTAGGTATTAACTCTTTGATTAGCAAGTTTGAAGAGACTGCTGGGTTCAAAATGCACTGTATAGTGATAGGTTTAAAGAAAACAACAACTAACACTTTACATTGAAAATAGGGGAGCTCCAAACATAGCCAACCAACAGAAGAACTAGGGTGTTTGTGCCTTAACCAAAAGCTTAAAGTTTTATTAGATTGAAAATTGACAAGCAGGGGACTCAAAGTCCCCTGGCATTGTAAAAGGGGGTGAGCTGCCAGAAAATAGATCACATGGCTACAAGTGGTAGATCTGATTGGCTAAGGGAGAAATTTGCTGGACAAGGCCAGGAGTGCTGGAGGTCACCAGGTTAATTTCTGTGGCTCCACCTGATTGACTGGGAGGCATCCCAGGCATTTCAGGCTCATTTGGCTTTCTGGGAATTGATGTAGCGTCTTTTGATTGGCCCTTTCAGATTGTTTTTAAAAGTGGGCAACACCATGCCAACAAATAGTCCAAATCAATCAGTGTTCCTTCCCAGGCTGGAACAACCAGTGCCAGGGGATCTACAGGATAGACCAGAACTAATATCTCATCCACAGTGTGTGCCAAATCCCCTAAGGAATTGAGCAGCTTGTCTGTTATTTTGGGACTTTTCTTGGTGCAGTGGGGGGAAATGGTTTGATCCAAGGCCAAGGGTGGCAGTGAATTTACAGCCACACTCCCATGTGGGAAATTGCTTGCTCAGTGAGCCCCAGTATTATCAGGTAGGTAAACCCAAGCTTTATGTTATCATATAATGGTGTGGAAGGAACAAGGGGGAGTTCTCATACAGCAGCGCTCATGGTCTGGCTTTACTGGGCAAGTTGGCGGAGCAGAGGGACACCAGGAAAGGAGAGGTGGGGTGCAGGAGCAGGAACTATCTCTTGATCCAGAAATCTAAAAGATGGGATGAAGGCTGAAATTGGTTGGTTGGAGGCAGCAAGAAGTTGTTCTGTTTTCCAGCACTGGAGTTGGTGCAGGAGGTACTCTCTATTTGAAAGCACCAGCAGTATAAAATTCATATAATTTAATAAGCCCCTGCAAAGTATAAATGCTAAGTGTGCATTAACCAACAAAATTTTATTAAGTGAAGATGTCAACAAGGAAAGGGTTGCTAGTGTTCCCAGCTATATCCTGCTAGGAAACTGCAATTGGACTTACTGACAACTTTTTATTGACTGTCAAATAGTTATTCTTGAGTTGGGCTCCATTTATGGGCCCTGATTTACGATTTAAGTGGATTCTTTCACTATTTTTGCCCTGGGAAAGCTTTTAGGGAATTTTGGGGGTCATTTGGCAACCCAAGTCCCAATTCCTTAGTTTCAGAGGGTTTGGGTCAATAAAATTTCTTTTTTCTTGGCTTTGGACTGGTTTCTAATTGCCCCCAGGTTTGACTTTTACTAGGATTCAATTCCCCATTTGGCATTAAGGTTTTTTTGGTTAATCAGTGTGATTGAAAAAACAATTTTTTTATTGCACAATTGCTAAATTTCAGGCATTAAACCAATGAAACATAGAGTTTTGTCTGGCCCATTATGGGCCCTGACACAATCTTTGAAACATTGGAGAAGTACTTGTGTAATGCCAATCACACAGTGAAGATTAAAACAGACCCCAAGAACCTGACATAATTCTTCAAATCAAAACAGATGAACCAACACCAAGCTAGATGGGCCTTATTCTTAGCATACTACAACTTAAAAATTAACTAAAAACTGACAAGATCAATGTTTTAACTGATGCCCTGAGCTAGAGAGCATAACTTTTATCTAGCACTAAATAATTTGAGTAATTCAACACCAAATCCTTACTGTCTCCTAAAACAATAGAACCAAAATTCCTGTTCTTAGCACTGGCTAGTAGAAGGGAAAAAATTCAATTTTCCCAGACCCTAGAAAAGCATTGCATCATCCTGAGGAAAGACTTGAGGAAAGACATAAACACCCAGTACTATTAATCTGGCTACCCCCTAAATAGAAGAATCCTATAACTACATGGAAGCACTTATGTACCCAAATAATAATTATACCTGGAGATACTGAAAGAATATCACAACTCTCCCATGTTGGGACATCCCAGATATAAAAAAAGACACCAAAAGAAATATATAGAGCTAATATATGGCCTAAGATGAAGTTGGAAATTAAGACATGCATTAGTGGGTTTGAAACATGTGGACACACAAAACCCAATAATGAGAAGTCAGAAGGATTTCTACTACCCCTTCATATTTTAAAAGCCCTTGAAAATCAGTATTAATGTATTAGATTGTTGAGATAACTACCTTAAAGTTACTCAACATCACCTGTGTAATTGCAAACACTTTATCAAGATGGCCTGTTTCATCACAACTATCACCAAAGTAACCTCCAAAGAAGCTGCCACCCTATTCAGAAATCATGTTTTCATGAACAATGTGCTTCCCCAGAAAGTTGTGCCAGACCAAGGATCCCAGTTCACATCTAAATTTTAGGCTCAAATTATAAAATATTTGGGTATAAAAAGGTCACTACTTACTTTGTATCACTCCCAGAGCAACATAAAGACAAAAAGAGTAAATCCAATGCTTGAGCAGTACCTACAATGCTAAATAAATTTGGAACAGAATCACTGGGAAAACTACCTAATTATGGCCTGATTCATAGACAAAAAACAAGAGCACAGCTTCACATTGATTCCTCATTCAAGGATGACTACAAATTTAACCCCATATGGTAAAATTTCCCTGATAATGGCACTGAAAATTTTGTTAGCTGGTAATGGGTGACAAAAATCCACACCAGCCACAAAAAATGCACCAGGAATCTGAAAAAGGCAGTAAAATTTAATAATATGTTTTCAACAAGAAACAAATCCCAGATAACCCAGTAAAAGTAAGAAATCTGATGTACCTCAGTTGCAAGAATATCAAGGCCAATTTCTCATGTGGTAGCTTGATTTCCCACCAATGTGGTCCTTAAAAATCATTACAACACACTGAAAAAATATCATACTGATTATATCTGCAATCAGAATGGAGAATTCATGAAGTGTTCTATCAACCCTACTGTTCAAAAAGCAAGTTTTTCCACTGCATCAAGTGATAAGAACATTGTCCCACCCATTAAAGTAGAAAATCTTTACCAAGAAAAAAAGTAAAGACAATCATAGAGCACAAGATCAGATATCAGAAACTAAACTTCTTATTAAATGAAAATGATACCCTGGTGAGAAGAATACCTGGGAACCTGAAACAAACTCTGCCAACACTGAGACTATGTTGCAAGAGTACATACCATGTAATAAAGAGATAATCTGTGAAAGCTAAACTATGGAAGCAAATAATTTCAGGGACCATAAAGTGCCTTAAAACTTAATAAAATCATAAAAATGATGCCCAAAATGCCCGTAAAATTTATATCAATGCTCTCTAACAGAAAATGGGCTCTAAGACTGAAGACCCATAATGGCAACTAATTTGCAGAGCCAACACAATTAAGCATCTAAGGCCCAACTCATTGCAAAAATCTGAGTTGCTAGAAACCCAAGAAATATTTTTGAGGCCAAATAATATATCTATCAGTTTATTGAATGGTTTTACCAATGGTAACCGGCTTAGCTCCACTAAACCCAAAGGCCAAACATGACATGCTGAAGCGCTCATCACCCAACCTTTGTCAAATAGCTCAAGACACAGGAATTCTAGAAAGCCAATATCAAGATATAGGCTATTTAGAAAGCTCTTAAAACTGGAGCAGAAAATAACACATCTTTGATTATCCACCAAGAAACCTGTGTTCTCACTGAAGAAAGTGGTATAAAAAGCAGTGTTTAAAGTTTATGTCATCATTTAGTGCTCAATAGAGAACCTCACCTTATAAAGACTAAAAAAGCACTGAAAATATATATTCAACCCTCTCTGAATTGAGTATTTGGCTCATATAGTGAAGGAAAGATATGCCCTGACATACCCTCATAATACTTCATTAACCATCCTGGAAGTAAAGGCCCCACCTGAGAAATCCCTGTCAAAATGATAGTCCTAATCAATGAAATTAAGCTTCTTATGAATAATTTTTACTCTGTTCAATAAAGAGCCTTCACATTGACACCCTAAACTTTCATTATTCCTTTCAAAAATGACATAATAGGCTTAAAAATAGAACCTTGGGTTGTTTGTCCAAAAAGTTGGCCATGGCTAAAATATCCAGGCTTGTAATCACAAATAGCAAAATTTTACAAGTAATTTTGCTGCAGTCAATGTCTGCTAGGCCACCAACTTGAAACTCACACTAAAGTGGCAAGAATCTTAGATCTTCTTGCTTTATTATTTTAAAATAATTATTTGGTAAATTGTATTTGCCACTTCTCCTACAACTTATATTTTTTGTGCTTTACTCCTTCTGGTTAAATACTTTCAGTTTAAATTTAAAATGTTTTTAATTCTTGTATGTTTAAATTTTAACTTCAAAAAAGTAACCTAATTTTTAATTTAAACTTATCTCAAACAGATTTAGCCTCTTTTTGCCTTAAACAAAAGCAAAAACTTCACATCACGGGGTCCAACCCCACTCTTTTTCTTTATAGTCTCTCAATCAAGAGCAAAACTGCCTCCCAGTGTTTTTTCAAACTGTAAATTGTATACAGAAATTTTTCATGTTTAGATGTCTCTTCTTATGTTCTTGGTTGCTGCAGAAATTCCTAAATGCCTTGCTCCCCCTCTATAGCTCCCTAAATCTAACCACTGGACTCAAATTTTGAGAGAAATACATTTATGCTGTTGCTTTTCCTTCATCTCTTTGTGAAAAAATTAGAATGTGGATCTATTTACAGAATAAGATTTTAGTAGTACCAAGACCTCCATGATTTTTCCTACATATCCTGTTCAATCAATATTATGCTAGTCTCTTGTTAAAAACCAGCTCACTTATTAATACCTCTATCAATATGGCTGCATGGTTACCTAGTTTTTTCTAGGTGAATGCCTGGGACAAGGTTCATATGTCACTTGCTTCTTTTTCTAGCATGGGTCCCTGTTTTTATAGTAACTGACCTTTATGAACCTGGCCAAAAGACAATCATTGATAATGATGTGCTCTCTCTCTTGACCCCTATACCAGCCTTCATTTTAAAGTTTTTGAAAACCATAGGTAACCACCTTTGGTTATTTTCTAGAACCATGTTTTCAGCCATACATAGATAATTTTCACAGCTTTTACATCCTTTTTTGTTTACAAATCCCCTTCAATTCAAAATCTCAGCACTCCTCTAGATTGTTCCCTGGTAGTACTCTCTGCCAGGATGGGATCAGAGTCTCTGAGCCTAGTACTTCTTACTTACACAGTGCCACTAAACCAAAATGCAATTTTATTTCTCATCAAGCCCCTTCAAGTTTTCATAGCAAGTACAATAATGAGGAAAAATATCTTTACTAATTTTTAACATCAATAAATAAAGCTTAATATACACACTTTGAGCATCTTGTTGTGGCAGAAATTTACTACTGTTGCACCAAAATCTACCTATTTTTTGCATTGTTAAGAGAATTTAAATAACTGATATTCTTATACCAATAATCACCATCAGAACACACATTTTCTCTGCTGTTTGCCTTCTCTTACATCCACAAACAAGCTTTCTTTCATCCATATTTCTTGGATCTGTCAAGAATAACATTTCAATACTTGTATTGAAAACCCCAAGATCAAACCTGGCCCCCCTGAAGATGACTTGTTTCAACCAGGATGAAAGGGGGCCTGCCAACCTGTTGAGTCACATACTCAAGGTGTGGAATTACTCCACAGCCTGCCAGCCTGTTCAAGGAGATTCCCCAAATTGCCATCAGATTGCCTCCAGCCTTGTGCCACTGAGGACCCAGACCTAAGCAGAAGTTGTGGCTTACCAAAGAAGGTTAAGACAAGGCCTGATACTGGCCCTGCCAATGAGCACCAGTTGCTGCCAGTTCCCAGTCCAGAATTGGTAACACAATTGGCTGGCCCAGGTGATGTAGTGAACAGAAGTGGCAGAAAAAAGCATCATCACTTCTGTTTTTGAGAGCTGGTCCAACCAGGATCTGACACCCTTGAAAACCTGTTCCAAGGCCCATGTCTCACCAGAAAAATGCCCACAGATCTGAAGTTTGCAAAAATTAAAGAAGCAAAATCATATGGTATAAAACCCTGGTGATATGGGTATGACCATATTGTCATTTTTGATAATAAAGATTTATGAACCTCTGGTTTCAGCAAATTCTACCATGTTTAGTTTTAGTGATCTTCAATCTCAACTCTATTCAAGTACACAACAATACACCTGCCTGCTCTGGATATCAACCTGCTGACCTACTACCAACACTATAAAGTCCCCCTGGAGCACCCTTTGGTACAGTGCACTTTACCAAATACCCCCAAACCCTGCCTACTCCAAGTTTAACTTGGAGAACATACTAATTGTTGACCCCTTGGCAAGGACTAGAGAGACCAAAATTATAGGACACAAAGGAAAATGATATGTGAGTCCACCAAGATTGTTCAAAGATAAATATAATTATCTGCCCGCTTACCTGGTTCCAATGACCCTGCCTCTGACCCCACAATCTGACCACTCAATGAAACCTGCCGCTGCTGAGACCATGTACACCAAGATATTTGTAGTAATTGACGTGAATGAAATTTCTCCTGAATTAAGTGATAAACTTCAACTAGAAGAATTGAACTTGGGACCTGACTCTGATGGTTGTGGGAATCCTGCGGGCTCTTGGGCCATCCACCTGTGTTTTCCACGACTAGCTGGTGAGAGAGCTGGAACAGACAGCAATTCAAATCCAATTATTTGGGGGAAATTTGCAGGCCTGCCTGGCCACAAATTTGCAGATTATGGAGAAGAGTCATAGGCTGGTGATTAATCCAGATCAATATAGATTTCTGAAAGTGCTGGACCAACATGATGTCATCCCTGTCATAGATAACAGGCTGCTTTAAAAGCAGTTTTCTGCTCAGCATGATGAGTCAAAGTCTCAAGGAATTCAGATGATTGGCTAGAAGTCTGGGCCGCCTGGCCATGTGATCTCTGGCCATGTAATGACCCTGAAGTTACTCCAGAAGATGCACAGTTCATGGGGCAAAAATTGACCCAGCTGATAGTTTCTGAAGATCTCTTGATCCAGGATAACAGGAACACCTTAGCAATGATGAAGCCTTGAATATGTTATCTTTGGACTGTTAGATAAAGGTCATTACAACAGAAGACATGATAAGCCAGAAGGTTCAGAATGGGCCTGGAACTCTTAGGCTGGAAGAAACTGAGCAACCCAGCTATCAGGTGATGGGTTAATCCAAACTTAGCATTGTAAATGATATTTAAGCTCTGTGAAGTCTTGTTAAAATGGTATTGTCATTCTGAAATAAATAAGACTATGGGACCTTGGTTCTACCAATTTATTTCTTATTTTGTCTTGGTTTTTTTCCACTTTACTACTGTTCCAACAGAAAATCTTGAGCAAACGGCCTGCATTCTTGAGGAAGTACCTGAAACCCAGCTAGCGTTTTATTGTCCACCCAGAGCAACCTTTGTCCCACTGCATTTCTCTGACTACCCACTTAAGCTGGAATACAATGAGTTTATCTTGGACAATATCCTCTGCTTTGACTGCCTGGCCCAGCAGAGAACTCCACAAACTTTCTTTCACAAAGGTGCCTGACATGAGCATCCAGCCGCCATATTCTGTGAGAATTACAATTATTTGCCTGCCTATCAGACAGATATGGAAGCACTCCCAACACCCAAACCTGAATGTCTACCCCAGCCCATAACTGTCTCCTCTCACAGACCAACAATATGCAGGCATTGCCTACATTACCTTGGCTGGTTTAGTTGACATCATGATATCCTCCACCAGACCTTAGGCCTTGGTAGGCCAATCAGCATCTTATCTCGTCAAGTTAGCACCCCTCTTATGGTGGGCTCTTTCCTCCTCTCAACAGAGAAAGTTAGCATCCAGGGCCAATGGAACCCCCACTAGGATGTGGTATCTTGAGAGTACTATATATTACTCTGACAGGCTTGATAGACTCCATGGTGCCCAATTCTGGCCCTTGGTCCTTGCTTGGGCAGATCTTATGTTACATTATCAAGTTAGCACACATCCTATGATGGGCATTACCCACTGGCCTGGGGGTCCCTGTTCCAAGTCACCTAATGTCTCTACCTATGCCTGACTTCCTGACAGAATCTCTCATTACCAGTTGCCTTCCAAATTTCCTCTGGTATTATACATTAATATAACATGAAGAAGATACTAGAAGCCCCTCTTCTCTAAAAACACTTCCACATAAAACTCAAGCAAAATTGGCTTTGTCTAAATTATTGTTTTGGGTTAGCTAATAAATTTATCCTCCACATGGGGACATGGTAAACCTTGGGCCACTGCAGTCAAAAACTTAGTGATTTTTAGCATCTCATTATAAATGAGAGTACTCTAACAAGGTATGAAATCAAGTTTGAAACTTGAAAACCTTCCAAGAAGGTAACAGTTGGGTATATGATTAATACCAAACAAAATAATTTCATATGGTCATTAAATCTACCAAAAATTACCGGCAAAATATATAAAAACATAATAGGAAATGATATAAGCTGCTATGGACGTGATGGAGTGAGGCAACATCAACCTGGGCCAAGAGTTCATGTGAGAGTTGTTTAGTTGTTCTGGCTTCTCATAGTAAGTCTCTTCTGTAGTATATGATGTAGGCTCATAAGTCTCAAAGATGGTTTGGTGGTTTCAAATCTCTAGGCAAGCTGTGATAACAGCAGAGAAGATGAGATTTTTCATTTTCTATTTCTGGATAGGAGACAAAGCTTAGTGTCTGTACTTTTTTAAGACCCATAAATCATTGAGAACTTAGCCAATATGAGTCTGGGTAGCTGCCTGAAGAAGAAGCTCATTAGTTGGAATGTGACTATCCATTAAATCATCATGAGTCTAGAAAATTTTAAAATAGGATTGAGAAAGCCAACAGAGCCCTCCATATACCCTAAGAGATATTAGATAGTGGTGAAGAACAACAGGGATGTCTTAAAATAAGGGTTCATGCTGGGATTTTCAAAGCAGACTTGGTTGTGGGTGGAGGCATAAAATGTGTCATAATCAAGGTTGGGTTTTTGATGGTACTTTTTGTAATAGGGTAGTGCAGAAATTTTCATCAGGGAGGACAAGAAACCCAGAAGAATGAGCTTCATTTTCTGGTTTGAGTGAAATGATTTGAATTAATCTAAAAGTATGGATTTCAGGCTCAATAATAGCACAAGACTATCACCAAAATTTGTTGTTTATTTTATAATTTGATGATGTGACAAATAATTGAGTGGTAGCAACTATTTTTATATTTAAAACATTGTTCATAATAATTACTTTGAAAATAGTGAGACTTTAGCCAATTAATTTGGTGATTAAAATATAATTGATATGTTGGGTGGGTCTAGATTAATGCTCTGGGTCCTGGAGATCTTGGTCTGGGCCCTTGGTTTTTGTTCCTTTGTTTGTGGCTTTTGATCTGTTTTTGGGTCCTCTTCAATTAATTTTAATTTTAGCCTGTCTGTATGTTTTGGTTGTGTTACTGCTTGAGTGTAGTCATAATTGTGTTGTTTATTTCAATTATTTTATTTCTAGGATTTTTTGGGGTTTCTTTAACAACTACCATTACATCAGTTGGTTTTGAGGTTAACTTAATATTTGACTTTGAACTTGAAGTCTTGTTTTTTCTTGAAGCCTTATGTCTATTCCAAACTTTGGAGCTTCTGCAAAAGCAGTTAATTTATGTTCTGAAGCCCCAAACTGGCCAAAAATAAGGGTTTATGAGTCTCTACAAAGAATTCTTTTCTTTGCTATGCTTTAATAGATATCTCAAGTAAATTAAAAGCTTGTTTATAAGCCTCAAGTTCTAATTTTAAATCCAGGTTTGTAGAATGATCCAAAGGCTAAATCTTAATGTATCCTGGATCATGGTTTGTAGCTTTGGATTAGATTATATTGTACAATGATGATTTAATAATGTGAATAAATTAATTTATTGTTAAGTATTTCAGATAAAATTCTGACAACTTAGAGTAGTGAAGATTTATTGATTTATTTGATAATTTTGAGGTTTAGTTTTATTAATAAAAGCACAGCTTATCACCAATGTTTTAACTGTGCTGTTTTAGCAGAGTTACAAGGGGGAAAATATTGGAAACTAGATAATCATCTTTATTTGAATATATAGATTATATAGTTGTTGTGAATTATTTTAAGAGAAACATGATATTTTAGACTATTTAGTTAGATGGTGAAGGGGGTGGCTTGTTCCTGGTAATGAGTCAAGCACCAAAACAAGGTATCCACCGTAGGGGATCATCATCTGTTCATGTTGTTGGAATTGGTAATTTGAGTTGACTTCCTAGCCTGGCTTTGAGTGACTGTATAATTGGATTGCGGGTCACAAACCCACTTAGTCAGAACCTTATTGGCAGGTTAATCCTGCTGTTTTGACACCAATGGATGAATTTTTATTATATAGTGGCTTGCTTGTAGAACAAAAAATCTTAAAGCACTGGATTGAAGCTCTCAGTAGCTTAATTGCAGCTGGAATTCTATCTCTGATTTAGCACTGGTAGTCAGCATATTCTAAGGCTTTGCCAGCATCTGAATTATAATGATATTGGATAGAATGAGCCTTTTTGATGCACTCAAATTCTGTTACTGAATTTGGATAATAAATTATTGCCATATGGATCATTATTTGTTAGATTAAGCCAAGGCGCCAGCTTAAGCATTTCAAAGCCTTTTAACTTCTTTGGTATCATTTAAGTCATAAACTTATGTTTTTTGAACATTAGTATAATGCTTAGTTTACTGAAGAAAAGTTTAATAGTGTAAAATATACAACTAATAGAAATAAATCTTATTTCTATTAGCTGTATTTTTTGCTAAAACCCTTTTTCTATTTTAATAAGCCAAGAATTAAATATATGAGTTGCATGGGAGAGTAATAGAAGCCCCAAAGCTATAATTGCTATTACCATATCTTTGGCTCATATAATTAATTTCTGAGTTATTTTTAGAAAAAAAAGTTGTTGTATTTAAAAGACTATTTACCCTATGTGAAATATAAGTTTTTGTTATGCGTCCAACTTCATGAACATGTCCTACTAATCCTTTAGTAGTATCAGCTCTCTTTGTTTCTCTGTCATCTGTGCAGAACTTTGCACAATAATTTATTTTGGAGTACTCCTTAACATCCTCAAATGTCAAAGGTGAAACATACAGCTCACCATCTTTCATTAAATATGAAAGATTAACATAAAATGCTTTGACTTCAAGCCAGCTTTTTTTTTGCCTAGATTTTCTATCATAGATGTGAAAAAAGATTTTTTGGGAAACATCTGAATTATTTACAAGTGTCTCATATAGACCCTTTCTTTCTTCCTCTCTCTCAAAAACCATTTTGAGATCATTTATATTTTTTATATACATCTCATTTTCCTTTTGTTTAAATATTTAAGATAATACACCAAAATGACCATCAACAATACTTTTGCCATAACACTCAACAAATCTATTAAACTTAATTGTTCCTTTTATAATTTTAGGTACCTCTTTAAAAAGATAATATAAGAATTCATAAGATCTGAAATGATTACCATTATCAGTCCAAACTTTAATATTTTTAATATTCTTAAATTTATTATTTTTAAGCAGACTTATCAAACACTGACCTGAAAACAAAGAGTTATGAGATAAAATTTCAGATAAAAAGTCATGATACTCATATTTAATTTTCTCATTTTCTTTAAAAGCAATTGCAAATCCTAATAAAGAAATAGGTATTTTCTCATAAAAACAATTATTTGTCTCTATAGGACCCCCACCTATTTTAAAGTTTTCTTTATAGTCTATTACTATAACACATGAATTATTATCAAGATTATTTATATCACTAATATATTCTTTATTTTTGATGCTTATAAAACTTTTCATGTAGGTCAATAGATTCCAAATTTTCTTTAATAGATTTAGGCAATGGCAACTTCTTTATACTCAAATCCTTTTTCTTCATTTCTAATGACTTTTTTAAGTTGCAAATGTTACACATATCAGTTTGCTTTTTGCTTTTAATTATATTATTAGGAATAAGCTTATAAAAAGTGGAAAGTGAAATAGAAATATTGTTTTTTATTTTCATATCTTTGTTAATTTCTTTTTTTGTTTTCAATAATGAGTATTTTATTTTAGTTGAGTATTCATTCAACTCTTTTTGTAATTCTTCATAAATCAATCCAGGGGATTTTTTAGTGAATTGGCTAGTTGGAAATGAATTTTTTAATATATGTTTTAAAATATTTTTTATGTTTTCTTTCTTTACTGAATCATTTTTTCCTTTTTTATTTTTTGAATTTAATGATGCTTTTTTAGCATTTTTTATTTTTTTAGAATATGAATACTCCTTTTTTGTCATTTTAAATCCACAATCCCAAAGCTCTTTCAGACTGTAGCTTGATGTAACCAATGCTCTTAGGGAAGGAAGGTGCTTGGCAGGGGACTCTGACATCAATTCCTTTAGGTTGTTAAGGAAATCATCTGTCTTAGAATTTTGTATGACAGGTAAGAAGGTGCTTTTTCCAAACTCTGTTTTTAATAAGAAATGCTCAACAAAGCTGTTAAGATCACTGCCAGCAGTAAAAAGGAATGCTTGTTTAAGCATAGAGATTCTTTCTCTCTTAGTAGAAGCCCCCAGTGAGAAGAAGGGTGTCATCTGAGGTGCAAACTTGATAGGTTCCATAATGGTAGTGGTTGGGTTCCTTGTCTTGGTTCAGGCTGTTCTTGCTTGGAAATAGATGTGCAGTTATCAGAGAGGAGTAAAGGTGTAGATTGTAAAGTAAATTTCTGTAAAGTTGAGCTGTTTAAATACCATGTTAGCTGAGCTTTTGCACTACAGGCATAAATCCCCAACTGACCCCCAACTGATCTCCTAAATTTATCAATATCACCCCTGAAGTCTGATATCATTGTTTATTTACCCCTTTTTATATTCTGGTTAACTGTTGATATTTCCGCAAATAGTACTTCAATCTCGCTTAAACTAGTATCATTAGAAAGCCCTTAATCTCAGCTTTTGGAATTGTGCTGCAACTTTATATTTCAATACCAATTTAGTATCTTGAAGTGGCTTTGAATGTAAGATTATAAAATTATTATTTGAAATAAAATATGCTAATTAACTCTTAAAGTATGATATTTTAATCAGTAAACTAAATTTAAAGTATAAATCATTATTTAGCTTACTTTTAGTAACCAACTCAAAAACCTTTTTTTAAATAAACTTAAGTTTATTATAACTTTTAACAGTTCTTAAAAAATGAACTTTATATATTTTAAATCTATCAAAACAAAAATGTTTTTCTAATCACATATAAATATTTGCTTGTATAATTAAATTTGTATCTTATTTTTATAGATACAATGACTAAGATCATTTTCCATTTAGTTCAAATAAATTTTAACTTTTATAAAATTTAATTAAATAAAGCAAGATTTTGATATATTCTTTTTTATGTTTGAATTTTTTATACATATTATCTCTAGCATACAGTATAAAAATATAATTTTATTAAATAGTTGTATAAAGCTATTTTATTAATATTAAATACTTAAATTTTGAAAAGAAAAACTTTTACTCTCTTATAAGTTCTTATTAGATATTTTCTATAAAATCTAACTTAAGAATAAATTACTTATGCTAAATGAGATCACTGAAATTTCAATAAAAGTTCAGTTTTAATTTTAGTTTTAGTTTTTTTTAACTTTTTACTAGATTTTTTTAAAAAATCCAAAATTATTTAATATTTATTAAATATGCAAAAAAGCTATCTGCCCTCTTTTTAAAAAGAGGGATTCAAAAATTATTATATTTTAAATTAAATATTTTAAAAAAGCTAAGATTTTAGGCAACAATTTGATTTCCAACAAAAAGCATAATATCAGTTTTTATTGTATTTTTAGGTTGCTTTTTTTAGAATGATGTCATTTTGTACTAATCAGCTTTCAAGAAATAATGGTATATGAAATAAGATTTTTACTAGCTTTTAATACAGTTTAATTTAGCTGTAAGTAGAAAATGATTAATTTAATATAGGTTTTTATATTATAAGGATTAAATAAGATTTATTTTGATAAAATTGTTGTAATTATTTAAATTTATTGATAAGAAAATTAAAACAAAATTTTAAAGTTTTAAGTAGCACAGTTAATAGGAAACAGATTAATCTAACAAATAATGACCCATATGTTGATATCTCAAAGCTGTTGTTTTGGGGTGATTACCTTATTTGACAGCACCATGTGAAAAGAGAAAACTTTGAAAAAAAGTTTTTTTGGAATATATAACTATGTGATTTCCAAATTTTGAATCCCAGAGTTATCCCAGGTGCTTCTGTAAGGACTGTAAGCACTGAGTTGACAGAAGTGGGGCAGACAGGCTGACTGACAATAGCAGGTGTACACAGGCTTTTGGGTTGGCTGGCTGAAAGCACTATAAAATAGACTATCTTTAATTTTAAAATTATTTTTAAAACTTTTTGTTTTTGTGAAAGTTTTCCCAATCAGGGGAAACTGCTGCCAATAATTAGGTTGTCTTTTTTATTTAACATGTAGCAAATACTAGTAGGTTTTTCTCCCTAATGTCAGGAATGTTTAAGACAAAAAGTTGCTCTAATAGTGTACATTGTCTTTCAGGCCTTACTGCTATCTTGTTGCAAGGACAGCTAGACCCTGATACAGGCTGTGACAATTTGAAGAAAAATATTTAAAATGAAAGACGGTGAATAAAACATGTACAAGGCAGGCCAGGGCACTATCAGAGAATCAGCAACAATTTAAAGCAATGTTAAAGAAACATAGTATACAACAAGGACCAGAAGACCAAGTTTTTTTAATTTTAGAATTTGCTTTCTTTATTTTATTTTATTTTATTTCCTTTAGGGATAACAAGCTATCTAGAAAAAAGCTTATAGAGTAAAAAGGCAAAGTTTTAAGATAGTTTAGGATGAGAAAAAAATTTATACTTCTGATTGATTGACTAAAATATTTTTAGCAGCTGACAATTCTGCATTAAAATTCAAGTTGATGATGCCATAGCTCAGAAAATTTTGGTGGCCAGTGAGTCAAGCATGACCAGCACTAAAAAATGCATAATGAGTGATTAACTTGTAAAAATTAATGAGCATAAAAAAAGAAAGTCCATGTTTTAGGAGGTATCCGTGCTGCCCCAGCTTTAATTTTTTTCATTAACAACATTTAAGTTGTCTAACATAGTTAGGGGTTTGCAAAAAGTTTTTTTTGCTGATTTATGGTTCTCTGCAAGTGTTTTATTTCTATTAATTAGTATTTTACTGTAACCATCATAAGGGTTTGAAAGATATAAACTATCTTGAAACCTGAAGGTTTGATATTAGTATAATATCTGAATTTTATCTTAAGGCCTTATTTACTCAGGGATCAAGTCATTAACTGAAAAAATGATTTCACAAGAAAGAATTATAAAAAATGTTCTAATAACAATCTTATTTTCATGGGTAAGATTTGAATTGTAGTGCACAACTTCTTTATATCCTGATTGTTACAGCCCATACCAGAGTCCAGCTGGACTCTCACAGGGAAGGCAGGCCAGGCCTGAAAGGCCATGCACACAATTAGCACAATCCTGACTATATAATTTACAGCAGTGGCTAGGAGGTGCCAACTTTCAGTATGGAGCATAACCTGATTGGCCAGCCTAATACTGTAATGTAGACAAAGTTTAACTTACTGAAATCTTGAGCAGGAGACACACTGGGCAAGAGGGAAGTGAAGGAACCTCTTTAATGATAGTCAGAATTGATTGTCTAGAATAGATAAGAGAAAGATCTAGGTGATGAGGGTGGAAGAACTTCAAGTTAATGTTGTGAGGTGATGTAACCAGATAGACAGGAGCAGAGACAGGGGAAAATAGACGTGGATGTATTGTGCAGTAAATTCACAAAGAGATGCAAAAAGAATGATTATATTGGTGCAAAAAGAAACAATTTTCACAAGAAAACAATGGGTTCTGGTCATAAAGTTGTTTATTTTAAGATGTCAACAGTGAGAAAGGCCTTTTCTCCTCACTATTTATACTTACTGAAGAATACTTAGCCTTTTGAGCCATCAGATGCCTGATGTCATCATTTTCATTAATACTAGCAAAATGGTTTGAAAATTACACACTGAGTCCTATAGAGGGAAAGGCATTGTCTGTTTCTTCATGATCATGGGTTTGACTACAGCATGCCAAGGTGACACAGCTATTATTAGAACCTGAGAGCATTTGAGTGCCTGATTAAACAATTGTCTTTACAGTTTACTATTTCCTGATAGCAAAGAGACCCAATTTTATGTTTAAATTTTAATTTCAGAGTTTTGTGGCATGTGAGCCTTGCAAACTTCTGGCTATATGCAGTCAGAAAGGGGGTTTTCTTCTAGGAAGGCAGTTGACAATGGCTTCCACACTGTTGGTTGTGCTATTCTCAGGCAGGCTAGCTGATTATCTAAGACATTCTGGGCCCTGACACTAATCAAGACATAATATAAATTTAGATAAGTGAGAGTGATTTCCTGCATCTTATGATCCTGATCAAACTGTGTGACTTTGATGTGTTTTGTGATAGTACACATGTTACATTTTGATTCAATTCACTAATTAACACATATATATCTACTAATACATGCCAAAGTATGTGTTTAATGTTTAATTTTGTTTATTGTACAACTTTTGTTTGCTCTGAACCAACTTTTTTTGTCTATCTCAACAGCTCTAAAAAGTAAAATAAATCTTAGTCAGAATCTCCTAGAAGTTCCCTAAAATATATTTTAAAAAATTTGGTTATGTAAACATTTTATCTTAAAACACTTAAAATCCAAATTTGTTGTTATCAAACTATCAGTATATACCATCCTCAAACAGGGTTGAGACTACTCAGATTTCAGAATAAATAGAACAACTGTTAGATACTTAAAATTTTCTTATCTTTAAAAATGCATAGCATCCTTAAGCTCTGAAGCAATTTTTACATACAACTGACATAAAAAGTTACACTGGCTTATAATCCTTATTGAGCCAAAAGCTTTGTTTTGAATAAATAAAGAGTCTGCTTGGATTCTTTTTTAAAGGCTTTGAATTTGGAGCAGCATATAGATCTAAATAGCAAGCTTTTGTCTACGTCATTATTATCATGTGCAATGTAAATAAAAGCAAATACCTTTCATTTGGTGGCTTTTATTTTGACAGTTCGTATCAAAGCTTGACTGAACAAAAGTCAAATTCAACATAAAATTTCCATGAGCCCAATCTTGAATAATAACTTAAGCCCACGATCTATTCTACGAATCAGTTGCCTTGAAGGGAGTTTTTTTAGTAAATATAGGTTCAGGTTATGGCCAGATATTAACTTCTATAGCTTACCCTTTAAGGATTAAGTTATCATATTTTCTTTAAAAACAGCAGGTAAACTCCTTTAATTTAAGATCAATTTTTAAGAGTCTTGTTCTTGAATAATTAGAATTCTACTGTCTCTCCAGAATCAGTATGTCTGAACATCATGATATTTCGAAAAAAATCACTAGCTTAAAACGTGATAACTATCGTTTACCCGAGCCTATCTACATGGCTACACTAGTAGCACTTATTGCTTCACTCATGAGCGTTACTTTTGACAGCTTGACACCCGGGTTTTTATTTTCTCTCAAAGAATTCCTTGGGCCGAAAAGCATTTATTCACTATGGAAGTTCACTCTGATTGTTCACTCAGTAGAAGCATTATATGCTTTTCGCCTATGCTTTTTGCGTGGTGGGTATTCAGGTGCATGCTCTGCAAAGTGGATTATTTCTGTTTTTATTTTTGGTATTTTTAGTTTAAAGGATCTGATCAAATTAAATTAGCTCGATGGGATTCAATTAGATCTTCTTTTTGGTCAAAATAAGTCAATATAATTCCTTGAGTTTCATATTTTCGCAGTATTTTGGACTTAATCCAGTAAACTTGCTTTAAGTTAGCGTTATCACATCGACGTTTTCCAAATACTAACTCTCCTAGAAGTCGATTTCGGCTTTTTAGTAACGGGTCAAATATTAACTTTAATAGCGAAATTCCTTCATTTAGAAAAGAGATAAAATCATAAACAAAGCTGTATGCATTCTGTTAATTCAAAGCTTTAGAGCCATTTATCTTCAAGAAGAGTGTTTCCTTGTCACATTCTTAAATAGACTTAAATTGTTGGAAAATATGTGCTATCTGTTACTTAATACACAATCTTGTGTTACAGGTAACAAAATATCTTGGCAGCGTGTAGTCTCTTCTTTCTCATTAGAATCACTTTTAAGCGTTTGAAATTCAAATTTATATTAAGCAAGTTTACAGTCGATTACAGTGCCCTTCTTAAGTAATGGGTCATCAGCATTAACTAAGATAATGCAAGATTTTTGTGAGATTAGGCTGATTGACCACAAGATCAGACTAATCATTGTACACAGATCTTATCAGTTACACACAATATATCACTTGATTATCATAAAATTAAGCGTAGTAATTATACACTGTATAATTACCAGTTTATTATAATTGATTGATCTATTATGCACAATAATTGTTAATCTATAGTGATTATCATTGATTTCATGTGTATAACCAATAGATGATAAATTGTGATACACTTACTATATCCTACTGGATATATGATCACCCCACCCCAGCCTAGAGGCTCATATATGCGTATCATACTAATGGAGGTGCAAAAGACCTTGTAATACTGATTTTGCAACAACATTGCATGGCTGATAATAATTTAAATTTTGATATCAGATTAACTTGACAATCATAGAGCATATAATTCTTAGCTTAACCTGTCATATTAATAGGCAGAAATTATACCATCCAAAACAGATTCACTCATTAGATCCTAAAAGAAATGCCTACATTTCTATTCCATTGGCGAAGAGACAAGGTTTGGGAATTTCTGAGTGTCAACCAACCACAAATGTGATTCATTAGTGCCATCAGAGGCGCTTAAGATGCAGTCAATTAATGATTCTCAGTAGGCTGTAGCTGTAGTGTCATGTACGCCTTGCTAAGGCCAGTAGCAGAACATGCTAGGGATAGCCAATCAGGATAGGTGCAGCCAGCAAAGATGGACCTATTGCAAAGGTAGCCACTGAGAACTGTTTGAAAGGACAAGAACAAGAATTGTTGCAGTATATATTGACACAGACACCTGATAAAATGAAGAAAAGTTTTTAGTACACCTGGATAGATTGCAGCCAATAGCTAGATTGTACTCCAGTTTCAATAAACGTAATTATCTTCAAAGTTCTATCCAATTGTAGTCTGTAGTGCTCTTGCATAGGATTAGGTAGAGTACATTGGCAAGACTAACATCTATCTGTAGCTTTGAACATACCAGCAATAACCCAAGTTGCTCAACATTGGTGCTCACTCAAAATTGAGCCTCTGCCAATGTTCATGAAAACTGTTCCAGTCTACCAAGGATTGTCCTTGGCTCCGCCTTTGCCCAGCTTTGCCAACAAACCTGGGTACAAAATTAATTCTTCAGACAGTGTGTGTGCTCCTGTTTTCTCTGTGAGCAACTCAGTGGTCGTTCACCCTCCCATAACTGTCCCTTTGGTTGTGGCTCTCCTACTCTCTGTTCCTGTGAGTCCCGCTTTAGTTCACTCTTACAATTACACACAGATTGTAGAGCTTGCTGAAGCTCTACTTTGCAGGTTTCATCTCTGTTCTTCAGATCAACCTGACCAGAACTTCAGTACCTTCTTTCACTATCGTGACCAGAAGACTCGTTGGCAGCTCTACTGGCTTTATTGAAACGCTTTATTCCAAGCCCTTCAAGAGCGTTTTTCTGGAGAACACACTGTCAAATACCTTGCTGGCTTTGTACAGCCCTCTGTTAAGCAGCTTCAGCTTGTTGCTGCCTGTCAAAATCTTGAGTTGTCTTCTCTGAGCAATGTTCTCCTCTCCTGCTGTTGTGATTAGGCTGAGCAGTGGGCCACAGCCAACATCTTCTTTTCAGAGATGTGTGTTGTGGTCCTGTCTAATCAGTCCATGAGAGAAATGCTCATGCCTGTATAAATGAACTGATTGACATCCTAAGCATAAAGTTCAGGGCCATTGTACACAAAGCAATAGACGACTGCAGAGCTTCTCTGACATGGTTACAGGATGTGCACAAGTTTTGTGCTGAATCAGACAAGCTCAGCGTGAAAATGTCAGACAACATTGTCATCATGGACCAAAATGTGATCACCCTGGACAAAGAAGTAGAGCAGCTTGGCTCACGGCTTCACCAGTTCAAAAAATACATTCTGAACGACTTTCAGAGACTAGAAGCAAAAGTTAACAGCCAAGCAAAAGTATCTTGCTCATCTACGCCGAAGCTGCTACCTTGCCTGTACAGTATAAAGATTTCAACACTAAAGACCAAAGTAGCGACCTTGGAGAGTGCAATCAATGGATATGAAGAGGAGTTTGCTAGAGCACATGAGACCATAATAGCTCTGCAAACAGAGCAGATGACCCTAAGAAACGCTGTGTCACGCTTTTCTAAAACCACCCTGAGCGTAGAGTCTGAGCTTCGCCAAAGAAGCCTGCAGATAGACAACAGCAATGTCCACGACCGCCTGGCTAGAATAAAAGCTCAGATCCAGCTACTAGAAACAAAGGGCTGCAAATGTATCTCAAGCAGCCAGCAAACATCATTCTCAATGTGCACAGACCACTATAAAGACGCCGCTGACACCTCTGAGGAGAAAGGAGAACAACCAAACAGGGGGATTTCCGAGGTATTCACAACCCTATCCCTCCAGAAAGCCTTTCATGCCAAAAGTCACACCTAGGACTAGGCATAGTTATACAACAGATAGACAATCAACAGCCTCTCTCTGCCAGCCCGCTGAGCTTACAATCACTAACAAACAGTTCAAACCTCTCAATCTCCTCAAATTTGACAAGCAAAAAAACCTGCATTCCTCTCTAAGACTTTTTGAAATAGCCATGAGAGGTGCCAGTGATCATCAGAAGGCAACCACACTTATCATCATCTTAGATGCAGTAAGCGTCAACTTGGCAATGCCAAGCCTGCCTGCAACCAACTGGAGCTATCAGGAAGCAAGACAGGCTGCACTCAAAGAGTTCAGTAGAGATGATATCCTTTTTCCCATGAAATCTGAATTTGGAGTCATAAAGTTTGCCTCAGGCAAAACACTGCAAGAATTTGTGAAAAAGTTTTATCACAACATGCTGGGAGCCCTTGGTTCTGAAACAGTCTCCATCTTTGACATTTGTGCTGCAATGAAGCAGTCAACCTATCTCTATAAAAAACTTCATAGAGCAATGGCCCCCGTCTGTCAGGCTTATTCTGACATAAATTATCTAGCCAATAAAAATTGTGAAGTATTTAATATCTGGGCCAGGTAACAGTAAAATTGCAATTTACTTAAAGTTGGGTATTCATGCAAAGTGCATGAATAGATTAATACATAAATGTTTTTATTTATGCAAGCATAACTCACTGAGTACAGAATAAAAATTAATGCTTGTACTTGTATTTAAAAGATCTTGCCAAGCCTGACAACTTTTCTTAAGCAATAGTGACTTGTCAAGAACCCCAATCACAAGCAAAATTAAGATAAAATGAACTTCTGGCATATATAACTGGTTGCATGAAAATGATGCCATGTATGCATACAACTGTATATTGACAAATATGAATTGAATTCACATGTTCAAACTCACATTCAAAAGCCCTTGTCATTTCAAATATTTATTATTAAGTAGTGAGTACTTATCAAGAACCTAGATTGCAAGCAAATTTGAGTAAAGTACAGGACTGACAGTAACAAGTGACAACTTCATTTGACATGCATCAAATGCACTCTCTGCACCCATTATTCCTACACAATCTCTCCCACTATCTTTCACCTATTAATAAATAAAATTTGACTAGTTGATAGCTAAGCTATCATTGAAGTTCTATTTATAATACTATTTTTTTACTTTGTTAAAGAGATAGACTCTCACAGGTTTTTATTGTGGGTTTTACACCGCCTATGTTAAGAGGAAAAAACGTGTCAAAAATTGTGAACTGTCTTTGTAGTCATACTGAAACGTTTGGTCCCCTAATAGACCCAAGCTCAGGCAAGAAAAGACAGTCCATAAAAAACTACACTCTCAAAAAAAGGATTCTGTTAAGTCTTCTGCCCACCCTCCTGACGTAAAGGGTCCCTATTGCATTGCCTGCAATATAGCAGAACATTGGAAATTGAAATGTCCAAATAACGCCAAGAAGATATACATTGTACAATCTTATTCCACTAGTATCAACAAAGGAAAATCTAAGGCAGAGTAGAAGAGAGAAATTCTACCTTTGCCAAATCTCTCAACCTCCCCATCAAACCTGGCCCCAAATTACATCACCTTGAAGAACTACATGAGGACGCAATTCATATATTTGTAGCCAACAACCTCTACACTATAACTATCTGCTCTCAAACTAAAGTCAAGCTCAAAGAGACTGCCTTAGCTAAAGTATTGAAACCATATGCAGCTCAATTAAAGGACGCCAGAAAAAACCGCTGTTTGTCATGCTCCAACAACATCCCAAACTTGAAATCAATATAAGTAGCTTTTCTCTCTGAAGAAGCTTAAGTCTGCATACTCAGATGTCTGCAAGAGCCTCCTCTGCACTTTAGAGAGTGATAAAGAGAACATAACACGCACATTAAAAAGCTTTGATGACTATTATAATGATTGCACATACATTTAAATATTGGTTAACAAGCATTGCATTTTAGCAATTGCAGATAACAGTGCCCCGTTTAATATCATCTCCACTAAGATGATAAAAAAACTGAGTATAACCCCAGATGTTGACTACAAATTGACATTTGGTACAGCTGGTAAAGAACTCACTTACTCTGTGGAAGCATACAGTGCACTACTTATGTGATTTGGTTTTATTGCAGTATTTGCTTCAGCAGTGGTATTGCCTAACAACATTTATGATTTTCTCATAGGCATCTTTTTTCTGGTGAAATATAGGGCCATTGTAAATTCACTACCACCATTGGCCTTGGATTGAACTGTTTTTTCCTGCTGCACCAAAAAAGGGCCAATAACAACAGCTAAGCCGCTAAATTATCTAGAAGATTTAGCTCATACTGATGATGAGATATTTGTTCTTGCCTACCCTGCAGACCCCCCCCCCCGCTTTGGTTGTTCTGGCTTGCAAAAAAACACTGATCAATTTGGATTGTTTATTGTCATGGTGTTGTCCTCTCTTAAAAACTATTAGAGACAACCAATCAAAAATTGCCACATTGACACCCAGAAAATCAAGTGAATCCCAAATGCCTGGGTTGGGCTCTAGCCAATCAGGTGAACCCGCAGAAATTAACTTGAAACCTTTCAGTAGCTCTGGCATTATCTAGCAAAATTTCTCTTCTGGCCAATCAGATTCAAGCCTAACTGGTCATGGGGCCATTTCTCAGCAACTCTCCCCCTTTTAACAATAACAGGGGACTTTGTGTCCCCTGCTTGTCAATTTTCAATTCATTAAAGATCTAGATCTTGTTGCTAAAGCTTTGCTGTTAAAATTAAAAGTGTTGACCCTTTTTTGAGTCTCCCTAAATATTAAACAAAGTGTTAGTTACTTTTGGTTTTATCCTTATCTTTAAGCCATCCCATTCCAACCCGGCCTCCTTTTTGAAGCCCTTTAGCTTAGGTATTGCCCTTAATTGTTGCGCTAGTGCTTTATGCTTTTGAAACCATTGTTTGAACTTGTTTCTTTTATTTAAAATTCTTTATAATTCTTATTTTAAGTTTAAGTTTTTTACTTGATTTACCTGTTTTCAAACCTGCTCTTTGCTTCACGCCTTCCTGAGCCATCTGAAGTCACTGCCAAGGCTCCCAAGTGTTTTCTGCCGCTTTCCACCGGTTTTCTCTTGTGGCTGTCCCCTCTTTTAAAAATCCTAAATCTCTGAGATTTGAAAATTACATATTTTAACTCCAAATTTTGTGGCTGTTGTAACCATGATCCTCCCAGTTATAAAATTTGTAATGTTCACTCTGGCACCTCTTGTAATCCTCCTCTGGATAACTGCTCCCAACTTATAGTTGCAATTTTCTACTTCTGTGCGCCTTGTGGGAAACAATCCCTCCAGCCTTCTGCACCTTCCTGGTGAGCTTCTTGTTTCAGGTGAAAAAATTGTCAAGAGCCTGACTTGTGACAAACTGGAGTTTTTGCCGCAGATTTCACTGTGCCAACCCCTGCGTTGGAGATGGTCCCTGCGCCCCCTATTATTGGCTTGGACAAAGACAACCCAGTCCCCCTCCTAGCTTCTGTATGGCTGCCTCCTGCTCCCACTTGCACACCCTGGTTGCTCACTGGGTTAGTCTTGATGGGATTAAATGTGTACTTCTCTCAGCTGTTCCCCGTGTCCTCTTTTTGGTCCCCTCTCCAAGCGGCCATCCCAGTAATCCACTGGGCGGCATCCTGGTGGTTCATTTTGCCGGGGTGGGAGCCAAACTTAGTTAGTTTAGCCCCCCTCTCTTACATAATTGATAAGCAGGGGACACAAAGTTCCCTGTCATTGTTAAAAGGGGGAGAGTTGCTGAGAAATGGCCCCATGACCAGTTAGGCTTGAATCTGATTGGCCAGAAGAGAAATTTTGCTGGATAATGCCAGAGCTACTGAAAGGTTTCAATTTAATTTCCGCGAGTCCACCTGATTGGCTAGAGCCCAACCCAGGCATTTGGGAACACCATGACAATAAATAATCTAAATTGATCAGTGTTTCTTTGCAAGCCAGAACAACCAAAGTGGGGGGATATGCAGGATAGGCAAGAACAAATCTCTCATCAATAGTATGAGCTAAATTTTCTAGAGAATTTAGCGGCTTAGCTTTTGTTTTTGGCCCTTTTTTGGTGCGGCAGTAAAAAAGTTCAATCCAAGGCCAATGATGGCAATGAATCTACAGCCATAACCCATTGAGGTCTAGCCACCTTTAAAATCTTGGGACAGATTTTGCCCTTGTTCTTCAGTTGCAAAGATCAAGACATCACACCTAAGCCCAGTAAATTTGTCAATCTGGCCTATGCTGATGAGATTGTCTCTGTCAAATACAAACTTAGTGAAAAACATAGAAAAAACCCAATTGGATCCTGAAATGTAAGGGTATATCACTAAGAACCAGATCCAAATTTGTCTTAGACCCAGATATCAGAAGATTGATGAGACTAGGTTGTCTTTAGCCATCTCAGAAGGGCTCTATGGTGAAGTCATTAGACCCTGAGTTTGTTTTTTCTTTGAGTGGTCTATTACTTCAGGCATTGTCACACCTGGTTACCAGAAGATTCATGTCCTCTTGGTATATCTCACAAAAAAAGCACTATCCATTAAAAAAGACCAAGTAGTAAGTTTTTTACACTCCTATTTCATGATGAAATTATCTGAGATAAATGGGTTTGATACATTTAAGAAAATAAATATACCAGAAAAGCCTGAGCCAGCAGTTTGCCTGCCTGTTTACTTAAATTCACAGCCACCTTTGGCCTTGGATCAAACTGTTTTTCCCCGCCACACCAAAAAAGGCCCAAAAATTACAGCCAAGCCACTTAAATCTCTAGAAGATTTAGCTTATACTGTTGACAAGAGATTTTTTCTGGCCTACCCTGCAGACCCCCTGCTCTGGTTGTTTCCTCCTGGAAAGAAACATTAATTGATTTGGACTACTTGCTGGCTTGGTGTTGCCCACTTTTAAAAACTATCAGGTCCAACCAATTGTGTGTTGCCACATTGACACCCAAAAGCTCAAGTGAATTCCAAGTCCCTGAAAGCCCCTCCAGCCAATCAGGCAGTACCGCAGAAATTAAGATAAAACCCTCCTGTCTCCCTGGCCCTGACCTGCAAAATTCCCCCCCACTCAATCAGATCCAAGCCCTGTAGTCATGTGACCCCTTCCCTTGCAGCACACTCTCATTTACACAGCAAGGGGACTTTCAGTCACCTGCTTGTCTATTGTTCATTTGATTAAAGTTTGGTTGTTGCACTTGTTTTATTATTTGATTAGACTGAAACCCTGTGTTGAGTCCATATTATCTAAATATTAAAGTGTTAGTTGTTCCCTTGAAACTTACCTTATATCCCCCTGGTTCAAACCAGGAATCTCTTCTGAGGCCTTCTGGAGAAGCTCTGGCGTATAGTAGCCATTGTATCTTACTTTTGCTTTCAAAAACCATTCTTAAACCTAAAATTTCAATCAAATTTCAATATAAAACTTACTTTATTCCTGAATTTTCTTTGAATTTCCCGCTTTCAAACCTGCTTCTGTTACCCAAACTGCACTAGACTCCCAAGTTCACGTCCAAGCTATCCCAACACACTCTGTTGCTCCTGCCTGACTCTTACTTGTGGCTATCTCTGCTAGTATAAAATATATTGCTTGCAGCTTCAGAAACACCACCTTTCTCCTCCAAATTTTGTGAGGATCACAGCCATGATACTCCCAGCCATAAAATTTGTGATATTTTCTTTGGCGCTCTTTTTGTTGCTCTTGTGGTCCACCTTGCCAGACTTGTGGGCAAAAATCTCCTCCTCTGCCCAGCTTGTGGGTGGAGATCCTTCCAGCCTTCTGAATTTTCCTAGTGGTCTCCTCCTCTCTGGAGAAGCTGTGGTGAAAAGTTTGACGTGTGATGACCTAGATTTGGATGTTGTTGATTATATCTTGCCCTTCTCTGAGGGAGAGAGAACGTCAATGCCTCATCCCCCCAGCCTGGAAAATAGTGATTTGGTCCCCCTTGAGGACTTGAGGTATCTCCTCCTGCTCCCTCTTGTGCCCCTTGGTTGATCACTGGTCTTGTGTTGATAGGATTGAACTCCTACTTTCTTCAACTGTCCCCTGTGTCCTCTCTCTGGTCCTCTCTTAGAAAGGCCATTCTAGTTCTCCACTGGGTGGCATCCTGGTGGTTTTTTTCACCAGGATGAGAGCCAAACTTAGTTAGTTTAGCCCCCCTCTCTCACAACTACACCTCTAGCCATTTTTTTTCTTGGTTCTGAGAAACAGACTTGGGCATCATTTTTTTTCAAAAAACATCATTCAATTTTTGCCAAAAATGATCATGACCTGGGTTGTACAGAAAAGGTCATTTACAACATTGATACAGGGTCCACTCCTCTTATCCGCATGAGCCTTATAAGACAGTCAAAAGCCAATAAAGCAGTTTGTCTCAGAAGAGGTCAGCAAATTGCTGAAACATAGCATGCTGATTTCATCTAAAAGCCCACAAGCGTCACATATCTTAATTGTCAAAAAGAAGAATGGTTTTAACAGAGTTGTTATTGACTATTGATGCCTCAACAAGGTCACTAAAAAAGAACTCATACCCTCTTACTTTTATAGACAATGTGATGAATTGTCTTGAGGTTCTAAATACAACCCTATAATGATTCTTATATTAGGATATTAGCAAATTGAGCTACCCCAAGGAACAGAAAAAATGTACCATAATAATCTTGCAAGAGTTATTTTAACCAACAAAAATGCCACAAGTACTGTGCAATGCTTTTTCACCTTTCAGCAAGCAATGAACATCATCCTTGGCAATTTTAAGCTTTTTTATATATTTTTCTACCTGAACAATATTAACGTCTTCTCAAGAACTTTTTTGGAATATCTAGTGTTGCAACCACAGGCTCAACCTGCCAGCAAGGTTTCAACCAAACAGGTTTGTGACCTGCAATCTGATTACCCGGTCACTCAAAGCCAGACTAGGAAGTCAACTTGAATTACCAAATCCAACAAGATGAACAGATAATGATCCTTTATGGTGGATACCTTGTTTTGGCGCTTGACTCATTACCAGGATCAAGCCACCCCCTTCTTCCATCCAACTGTGTGATCAACAATCATGTTCCTGTTATCCTTGATTCACATTGACTATATAAGCACTATCTCTCAATAAAGATTATTATCTAGTTTCTAAATATTTTTCCCCTTGTAACTCTGCTAAAACAGCACAGTTACAACACTAGTCTATCTCAAAGAGGTCTTTAAGAGGCTGACAGCCACAAATCTATAGATAAAGCCACAAAAATGCCAGTTTTTCAAAGACTAAATGAAGTATCTAGGCTTGATTATAGACAGCCATGGGCTACAACCCCAGCCTGTAAAGACAGAGGCTATTGCTAAGATGAACTAACCTGAGTCAAAACAAGACATACAGGTCTTCCTCAACATGGTTAGTTATTATTGACGCTCCATCTCACGCTTTATCTCACACTTCACAGCCATTAGGAAGCCGCTTTTTTACCTGCTGAAGCTGTGTGTTGACTTCATATGAGTAAACAATGTCAAGAAGCATTTGGAAAACTATGCTTAGCATTGTTGAAAGACTCTGTATTGATGTACCCAGATTTGGACAGACTCTTTGTAATTCATACTGACGTCTCACTTACAGCAGTCAGGGTTGTACTATCCCAGCTTGAAAAAAAGAACTTGAACACCCTGGTAATATGCTAGTAAAACTTTAAATGTTCACAAACACAACTACACTGTCACAGAGTGCAAATGCTTGGAAGTCATCTACACATGCAAGCAATTTTGGGTCTACATCTATGATGTCCAATTCACAGTGATCACAGATCACGTCTCTCTAGCTTGGCTTCAGAGTCTCAAGGATCCAGAAGGCCAACTTGCTTGTTGGGCGCTGAGATTACAGACCTTGGAATACAAAATTCTCTATTGCCCTGGTAGAAAGCACCAGAATTCAGACTGCCTATCACACTTATGCACTGTGGCCTTAATAAGCCCATTAGCAGATCAGCTGTACCGCAAAATGATGAGCAGGAAGTTTAGCAACAAGCCTGAGAAAGTGCAGCATATTCTACAAGACCTCCAAAAGGATACAGTACTATGAAATGGTGCTATATAAGTTGGTGGATGGCAAGGAACACATATATCCTCCTCTCTTCAAAAGGACTAGTATTGTCACAGCTGCTCATAAGGCAACATGCCATGGTGCCTTTCAGAAGACCAAGGAAATTCTGTCTTGCACCTAATTCTGGAAAGCAATAAACTTTGACATTCAAAAAACAATCAACTTCTTCATTGGGCGCCAAGGGAATAAGTCACTACAGAAAATCACAACTTATTAAATAGTACAACCCCATTTTGCCTGGCATACCATATCAATGGATGTAGTGGGACCACTCCCACGTAGCAGCACTGGCTTTTATTATGTGATAGTGGCTATAGATCACCTCACTAAGTGGATGTAAGCCCGGCCTCTAAGGAAGATAGATGCTTTTTCTACTGCACAATTTGTCTTAGACGCCATCATACTAAGCCACAGCTGCCCACAGTTCCTACTCTCAGATAATTGGACTAACTTTATGGCCTCAGTAATATCAAGAGTGAACAACCTCATGGGAGTTTGTGGGGTACTCTCCACCCCATACCACTCTGAAACCAATGGGATAGTGGAGCGTGCTAATGGTACCCTAACCCAGATTCTCTGGAAATTAGCGTCATTGTGTACATCTTCCTGGGAAACGTACTTAGGGGCAGCAGTGTTTGCGTACAACATTTTGCTTCACTCAACCACAGGAGCTTCTTCATTTCAACTGATGTATGGCTGCCACCCTGCCATTCTGCCTGTCCTATACTCAGCCACAGGTGACCCTGGGCAACTTTCCTACAACCAGTATCTAGGTCTTCTGGCTAACACCCTCATCAAGTTGCAGGCATCTGCTTTTAGCAACACAGCTATCAAGACCCAAGCCAGATTTGAGAGTGACTCTGCTAATAGAGCCCTATTGCCCTCTTTTGAGATATGGGAGGGGATTGCTTCTGCAACACTTGAGACACGGGTAGATCTCACAAGCTAGACAAACTATGGGTAGGCCTCTTTGAGATCATAGAGAAAACCTCACCTGAAACTTATACCATCAAGGACAAGGATAGTGGATGTATTTTCAGCTGCATACATGCAATGTTTCTATGTCTATTCTGCACCCCAAAGGAAGAGCCTAATTAAACAATTTCTTGATCTTTTCATAAAGAAAATAATATTAAGCACAATAAGCACATCCAATAGATCATAATAAGACAATAATAAAAAGATATAAAAAGTGCATTGTATGGAAAGAGGACTTAGTCCTACAAATCTTTATTGGTGAGTGTCCTCCTCAGGCCTCTCAGGGACGTGATGGGTGGTAGTCTTCACATAGTCACCAAAAAGTGTGGGTGGCCACCACCTGGTAAAAAACAACAATGTTACAAAGCCACATGTGCTGTGCCTCAGACAAGAGCCGCTCCTAGTGCATAATGGATACATATAAGGCTAACTTACTATCAGCCAGGCAACCCATACCACACTCTATAGAAAAACACGCTCCCAACACCAGGTACTCAACAATGAACCCCTCCAAGGGACAATCAGCTAGAAGACCCCACTGGCAGCGCAACACCTCACAACAGTAATACTCCAAGATGGCATGCATCTGGCCCAAGGAACTGTAAGGAAGTGAAGGCTTGGGAACCAAGAAAAGGTTACCAAATAAAGCCATATAGGGAAAATACTGGCAAGGGTCACTGGTCTCCAACTTCTCTAGTGTGACATTGATAACGTTGGCCAACTAGTTGTGCTGATTATCTGCACACCAAAGTCCCTATTGTTGGGTGAAGTTGGGACTAGGCCCCCAACCACAGGACCAGACTTGCACCACTGTACAATTGAAATCAATCACCTGTGCATACATGGCATACAATGCCACATTGGAGCAAGGCGGCTCCACCAAGACCCCCTCCAGAGTCCAGGTCAGCTTGTGAAGAACCACAGAGCAAACAGCAGAAGGGTGGTATTGCTCTGAATGCCAAAGACAGGAGTGAACATCCACCCCCTGCTCACAAGACAGGAGGACAAAGAGGAACTCACTGATGAATTCATAACCCTGGAAGAGGCTGTTACCTCAAAGTCCGCATGATCAGGGTTGTAAGAGAGAACATCACTACCCAAAAGAGTAGGGTCAGGAGCATACAGCACAACAGGCAGTCAAGGTACCACAGCCTGGGCCTTCCAAGCAGCCAGGTCTACCAAAGAACTCTGACTTTCACCCCCCACCACCAAAGGAGGACAATTTTCCTGCATAACCTCCTTCTCCAAGATGGGGCTGTGGGGGCTCTGAAAGGGATTGGTCACCACAGTGGTGGCCAAGAATAGCTCCAAACGGGTATTATTTTCCTGGGCTTGCAACAAACGCTACCCATAGAACTAGAGGTGGCGCGCCTCCTTGCTTTGACATTTGAACTCTTGCTGACGCTCCTCTGACATGGTTGCCAATAACTCCTGATACTCCTCTTTACTGCTAAGGCAGGAAGACATGGTTGAGAAATCCATAATTCCTGATTCTCTTCTTACCCTCCCTATTTATGGTCAAGAGGAGAGAAATGTGAGATTAGGCTGATTGACCACAAATGATCAGGATAATCATTGCACGCAGATCTTTATCGGTTACATTCTGTATTATCACTAGGTCAATATTCTATTAGGTGTATAAATTATACTCCATATAATCAATAGTCTATTATAATTGATATGGCAGTTATATAGTGTGTAATTGTTAGCTTATTACTATAGATGCAATGATTATACACCATATTATCACAGATCATCATTCCAATGTGTAGTGATTATACGCTGTATATTACTAGTTCATTATAAATGATTTGGCAATTATATGCTGTATAAATGTTAGCCAATATGGTGATTATCATTTATTAAATGCTGTGTAATCACTATATCATCATTCATATATCTCTCATTCCATCCTACTGGATGTTGTATCAACTCATTCCCACCCAACCTGATGTACATATATGAGTATATCAAATAAGTGATGCTCATAAGGCTAAGAAATACCAAGTTTTGATCAGCATTACACAGCATATAATTGAGTCCTTATTGTTTCTGTTCAGCATTGCACAGCAGAGAATCCACAAGTCAATATTGGATTAAGTCTGCTATTATATGACACATAATCCCTAATTCAAACCGTTGCATTAATAAGCAGAAGGCTTGCCAGCCCGAAAAGAATCACTGATTAAGCCCTGAAAATGGAATACTGGAATTCTATCTTCCAATATAGGAGGACTAAACAGGCATCATTTCTAAGTGTCAACCAAATATGGTGTAGTTTCCTAGCGCAATAATAGGGGTGTGAAGATACAGCCAATTGATAACTGTCAGTAGGCTAGCTCAAGAAGAGTGTAGGCTGTAGCTGAAGTGCCATGTACGCCTTGCTAAGGCCAGTAGCAGAACACATGCTAAGGACAGTCAATCAGGTTAGGCACAGCCAGCAAAAATGGACCTATTACAAAGTTAGCCACTGAGAACTGTCTGAAAAACGAGAACAAGGGTTGTTACAGTATATATTGATATAGACGCCTGAAAGGACAATGACAAGTTCTTAGTTACACCTGGATATATTGCAGCCGCTGGCTAGATTGTACTCCAGTTTCAATAAACATAATTATCTTCAAATTTCTATCCTATTGTAGTCTGTAGTGCTCTTGCATAGGATTAGGTAGAGTACATTGGCAAGGCAACATCTATCTTTAGCTTTAAACATACCAGGAACAATCCCAGTTGCTCAACAATCAATATGTCCCCCTTCAAAGCCAACTATAGATTCAATCCCACATGGAACACCCCTCTCACAGAGAAAGCCAACAACCCAGATGGACGTAATTGGGTCAGCAACATTCACACATACCAAGAAAAATGTGCCCAGAACCTGAGAAGAGCTGTACAATTATAAAAGTATTTTACCAACAAGAAACAAATCCATGACCCCCAATGAAAGTAGGATATTTGTGTACCTCAGCGCAAAGAACATCAAAACCACTTCCCTGTGCGCTAGCTTGAGTCTCAGACAAATAGGTCCTTACAAGGCCTTACAGTGTCTGGTGCCGTAGTGTACCAGTTAGAACTGCCCCCCAGATAGAAGATTCATGATGTATTCCACCAATCCCTGTTATCAAAAAAAGAAAGGACCTTCTCTCCTGCATCAGATAGTGAGAACATCTCTCCCTCTCATCAAAGTAGGAAGCTTCACAGAACACAAGGTCAAAGCCATCCTGGGAAGCAAACTTTTATACCAAAAACCTCATTTTCTGGTCAAATGGAAAGGGTACCCCAATGAAGAAAATACTTGGAACCAGAATCTAACCTGGAGAATGCTGCTACTCTTCTGAAGGAATACAAGTCTTGGAATAAAGAGCCGTGCTCTGAAAGCTCAACTATGATAGGGGATGATGCCAGGGCCCAGAAATCCCTGGGCAACCAGCTGGCATTCTTAAAGGCCAAACAACCCACAACCCACAGCCTATAAATCTTTAAAAATGTCTCCTGGAGCAAAAATAGCCCTCTTTTGATTAAAAAATGGCCCAGGATTTGAGAAGCACATGAACCTCAAATCCCTGACTTCAATTCTATTAATGAATTCAGCCCACTTAATTATTGGGAGTGTGATTGCTTGATTGCACAATTGGGCGCTTGATTGCTGGCAGATTCTATGAGTAGCCTTGGCATCTTGACATGCTGCAGCTCAAGCAAGGTTCTTGTTATGCTGACCAAAAACCATTCATGCCTAAGCTCTAGTATGCAATTTTCAGGCAAAATTGCCAGTTTGACTGTGAATGATGCTACCAGATCCTTGGTTGCACAAAAAACTGAACTTTCACCAGTAAGTATAATTAATGAAGAAAAAAAGCCATCCTCACTGTTGACATCATAAAATAAATGACTTATATGGCCAGGACCCATTATTTTCTTGCATGAATTATATATTTTTGCTCTAATATAATTATTATGTTTTCATCTATTTGTGAATCTACTACACACTATAAACACACCTATTCATTCCCTCCTGGTTCAGCTCCCATAAATTTGGTCAAACTGTCTAGAATTCTTGACTTGGAGTTCTTCCATCCCCACCACCTGGATCTCCCTTCTGGCTACCCAAGAGTGACCGTCCTGCCTAGCATGAAGGAGATTCCTTCTACTCCCCCTCCACCCAAGGCGCCTCCTGCTCAGGATTTCAGTAAGTTGGGGTTTGTCTATATCACAGTATTGGGGCTGGCCAACCAGATTGTGCCCCATCTTGGGAGTTGTTGTTCCTGGCTACTACAGTAAACTACCTAGTCATAATTGTACATATTATGTACATGGCCTTCCAGGCCCAACCTGCCTCCCCTGTGGGAGTCCAGCTGCACTCTGGCATGGGCCATGACAACATCTATTTTATTGTATCTAATAAATATTTAATAGATATATCTGATTTTAATTTTGACTTTTTTAGCTTTAAGTAATACTATTTATTTTATATTAATAGTATGTATATTTATTATATATACTGACCCATTATTAGTATCATGAACATCATGTTTTGTCCAAGTAAAACATTATTTGTTTCTTGAATCAGTATTCCAAGTGATATGGAGCGCCTTTTGGGGAAGCTTCAAATATGGAATTAGGAAAGAAGAGAAGTATATTTTATTAGATAATAATTTAGACTTATATATACTTGACTGTTGCGGGGATTTAGCTGGATCAAAACTAGGGGTTGGTCATGTGTGGAATGGGTTTGGGCCACTAGATACTTGGACAGTCATGTTATATTGCTTAGTTGCCATTCCTGGTATGTCAAATGGTATATTGGAAGGGGACTAAATTGGGCGATGGCTTGATGTTAAGTAGGTTGGCAGTAGCCAGAATGCTTGTACCTCCAGACCCTTGACACCCCCCTTAAGGGGTTACTCTGGTGCATCAGGAGGGGGCTTTGTCTTAACGGCTGCCGCCTGATGCTCCTGGAGCTGTTTACTAGTTGGAACCAGTCTGGTCAAGTGTTCTTCTTTACTGAGGTGGAGATGGGTTCTGTGGTATTTCTTGACAATTGGGGTTTGGCACCTTGGAATTTTACTAGATAGGTGTTGTGATCTGGTCTGTGTTTGATGATTCTTCCTGGTCCCCTGTGTACTGAGTCTAGTTTCTTTCTGTTGCCAGCTAGAACCCAAACAGGGGAGTTGATGGGAAGTGGTTCCTCTGTGGAGGTTACCTTTTATGTTTTTAGACTCTTTATTTCTGCTAATTTAGCTTTGAGGCAAATGTGTTGTAGATTTGGTACTTGTTCTACTGTGGGGGGTTTCCCCAGGGGGATCTTTATGTATGGCTGTTTGTTGCAGGTGATTATTTCTGGTTTGTAACTGTAGGTTAGCTCAAACAGTGAATACCTGCTCCTTGATTGATGCGGACTTGGGATACTAGTAATGTATGTTTCACATATATTGGCCATGTGTCTTTGGCTTTGCCATCCATTATTTTCTCTAGGATCCTGATAAGGCTGCTGTTGAGGAGTTTCACTATGTCATTGGTCTGTGGCCTGTACAGAGAGGTTGTGGAGTGTTTACTGTCTTTGGACTTTAAGTTGTTGCTTACTATGTAACCTGATAACTTTGTTGCTCCATCAGTTATGATGTAGTCTGGAGTGCCATAGTTGACTATGATTGCTTTGTTAATGATTCAGTTGATGTTTTCTGCTTTTTAGTCCTTTGTTGCCCAGAAGATGGGCCAGTGTGTGGCAAAGTCAATAGCTAAAATTAATAAATGTTGGTTTGTTTTTGTTTCTGGGAAGGGGCCCACTACGTCTATCCCCCAAACCTTGAATAGTCCAGGGTCTGGTACTGGGGACGTTGGCTGAGGAGCCTTTGTGCTGGTGTATTTCTTGTAGATTTTGCACTTTTTCAGAACATCAACTATATCCTGTTTGAGGCTGGGCTACCATACTATCTCTTTTAGTGTGAGGTATAGGTTGTTAGCCTTTGTATGTCCTAGTAGGCAGTGATATATTAGTATGGTATTGACTCTTTCTGCAAGTGGGATGTATGGGACATGTTTGTTGTTAATGATTTGGTATACAGTGCCATTTGATACATGGAAGTGCTTTTTGTTCCTTACTAATGTATCGTGGGTCAGTTGGTGTGTTGAGGGTCTTTCCCTTTGGTTTTATACTCAGTGTTGTACAGGTTTGGCCAGTCAGAGTCCAGGTGGTCAGGGTGATCCTCTCTAGGCTGACATAGTCTAGAGAGAGCATCAGCCGTGACCAGCTCTTCCCCTTTTTGTAATGGATGTCCAAATTAAGCTGTTCCAACAAGGACATTCATTTGGCTTGTTGCTGTGCAAGTGTGTTCTGAGTTTTGAAATATATTAAGGATTTATGGTCAGTTAGTACTCAAACATTTAAATGTCCTTCTAAGTAACATCTCCATCTCTTGCATGTGTGATATATTGCTAGCAATTCCTTATTGTGTATTGGGTATCTCTTCTCAGTATTGGTCAGTTTTCTACTTTTGTAACATACTGGCAGGAAGTCTTTCTGCCCTGGCTGGCAGATGCACAGGACTGCTCCAATGGCGGTATTGCTGGAATCTGACTTGAGCTTGTAGCACCTGTTATTGTTAGGGTATTGCAAGATTGGTGCTTCAATAAAAGCTTGTTTTAGTAATTGGAAATTCTTGCCAAATCCTGGTGTCCAGATGAATTTCTTTTTGGAATTACCCTTGGTTAAGTCATTGATTGGTGTGGTTAGTTTTCTGCAGTCTTTGATGTATTTTCTTAGGTAAGCTACCCTTCCAAGAAAGCATCTAACTTGTTTAACAGAAGTGGGGTGTTGCATGTTATCTACTGCTTTTATTTTTTCTGGATCTGCTTTGATGCCACTGTCAGAGACAATGTGGCCCAAGAACAGGAGTTCATTTTCCATAAATTGGCACTTACTTGGTTCTGCATAAAGTTTGTGCTTTGCGAGTCAATTGAGTGTCTTGCAGACATGAGTGAGGTGTACCTCTTTTTTTTGAGAATATGATGATATTGTCTAGGTAGCATAATGTATTTGAGAGACTGTTTAGTGCTTGGTTCATCATGGTGACAAACGTTGCAGGAGCGTTGGTCATCCCAAAGTTCATTACCCTACACTCAAAGGATCCAAATTGCATACGGAACACAGTCTTTGGTATGTCCTTTTCCTTTACTTCAACTTGGTTGCAACCTGAGGTGAGGTCAATTTTGGAGAAAAATTTGGCACCTGAGAGTCTTGTAAACAGATCCTCTATAAGTGGAAGAGGGTATTTATTCTTTACTAGGCTTTCATTTAGGGTTCTGTAGTCAGTTACTAGACGCAGAGTGCCTTCTTTTTTCTTTACAAAGAACACTGCTGCCCCCATGGGGATTCTGACAGGCAGATGAAGCCTTTAGCTAAATTGTCCTCAATGTGCGTTTTGATGGGTTTTGGTCTTCATGGGGGAGATTCTGTAGAGGGGTGCAGGTTTGGACATGGCTTTACATAGGTCAATGCCATGTTTGACCTCTCATTTAGGGGGTAACTCTGTGAGTTCTTCCTTAAATACATGGGTGTATTCATTTAGGAGTGCTGCAAGTTCTGGGCATTGGATCTTTTGTGTTTGTATGTTATTGAACTCAGTGTGCCTCATTATGTGAAGTGTACTATCTTTGGTTAGAATTTCTGAGTTGTCTTGGTTTATGACCTGGACAAATACTGTGTCTCTTAGAATGAGATTTATTTTGGCTCTTTGAGGATGTTAAAATTGACTCCATTGTGTTTGATGATCATGGTTTTTGTTTTCCAACATACGCTGGGGTTCACTCGGGTGAACCAGTCCATGCCTGCTACAATGATGTTGTTTATGTTGTTAATGACAAGTCCTTTGATGGAAATTTGTATGCCTTAGAGGTCAATTCTGAAGGGAGTTGTTTTTCCTTTGAGTAGAACCTTTGATTTATCTGCCATTCTGGCGTATTTGAAGTTGGATTTGACAACTGGTATTTTGTACTTAGTTACAAATGGTTTGCTAACCATAGTGTTTTGTGCACCAGAGTTGAATAAAATTTTATGTGATATGTGATTTGTAAGTGCATGGGTAGACAATAAGTTGTGAGCAATCTTTAATTTTTATGTTCATAAAAATGGAGGATTACGGGACATGTGGGATGCAAGCAGCAAAGTTTGTGCCTTGGTACAATTTCTTGTCAAGTTGGGGGGGGAGACAGGGGCACTTAAGCCTATTCCCCCTCCTCTTTTTCCTGTTCCTCTGTTTTGAGACCTTTGAGGTCAGAGAATGTGGGGTCAGATTCATAGTGAGTTGCTACTTCAGCGTTGTTAACTTTGGCAGTGTCCTCTTTCTTGGGACGGGAGCAGTTTGCGCTTTGGCTGCAATTGCCATTATTGCAATTGGAGTTGCCGTTGTTATGGTTGGCATTTTGGCGTTTATTGTCATTGGAGTTTTCTCTGCCATTGCCGTTTGAGGAGCAATTGCCTTTGCGTGCAGCATATTCCATGTTTGTGTGTTTTTTGGCGTGCTTGGCTTCTGCAATGAGTGCGGGCATGGAGGTATTTGCCTCTGGGCAGATGAGGGCAGCAACAGAGGGTTTCATTCTGTTGATGAATGATGCTCTGGTGTGTACATTTTCAGCTTGTTCCAGGTTTTGGATCTTGCAATGTATTTCCTTGAATTTGTTGGCGTAAGCTGCAATAGTGGTCTTCTGAGGGAGATCACTGAGCTGTATTGTGATGTCTTGGAGGGATTCAGTGACGCGGAAATTGTGGGTGATGTCCTCTTTGAACTCTTCCCAGTTGTCAAGCTGGTTGTCAGTTTGTGAGCCAACCCAGGTGGCAAACCAGTTAGCTGCGGTCTTGTACAGGCGTTTGCTGACTTCCTGGACCCATTTCTCATGAGGGATGCGGCTTGCGCAGAGTTTAGCAGCTGAGTGGTCTAGCCAGTTGATGGTGTTTTCCTTGTTTTTACCAAAGAACTTTTTGATCCTGATGTATTTGGTGTTGTTAACTTCATCTATGATAGGTGGTTGTGTGTTTGTTGTGATTGGAGAGAGCAACTGTATTGAATTATCTTTGTGCATGCTTTGGGCATGACCAGACCTTCAAATACAGTGCATCCACTAGGTATATTTTCATCAATGTTGTGGGCACAGAAGTACGTTTTCCAGGCCTCTGTGGATGTGCCCTGGTTGAGTATGTGAGCAAAGGTGGGCAGGTTTTGGTCAGTCATTTTCACTTTCATGGGTGTGGTCAAAAAACTATAGCTGCTACCAGTGATAAGGAGCGCCTTTTGGGGAAGTTTCAAATATGGAATTAGGAAAGAAGAGAAGTATATTTTATTGGATAATACTTTAGACTTATATAGAATTGATGTGGTGGGGATTTAGTTGGATCAAACCTAGGGGTTAGTCATGTGCGGGATGGGTTCAAGCCACTGGATACTTGAACAGTCATGTGATATTGCTTGGTTACCATTCTTGGTATGTCAAACAGTATATTGGAGGGCCACCAAATTGGGCAATGGCTGGATGTTAAGTAGGTTGGTGGTAGCCAGAATGCTTGTACATCCAGACCCTCAACATTATTAAAACATGAATTTAAATAAATAATATCACTTCTATTGGATCATTAAAAATTAAGGGGTTTTGTCACTTGTCAAGGGATATTTGTGGGAGGAAATGGGCAGAATTTATGTTGCCCTTATCTGCAACTGTATAAGTGACAGTGTCAGATGTAGTGGGGATGGATTGGGAGGTGAGTTGGGGGTCAGGGTTGAAAGTTTGCTGGCTTGGTAACAATTGAGGGCTCAGAGAGGCAGGGATTGCTGACTGGTAAGAAGCAGTAAGAGCCAAATGCTTCAATTTCTTGAATCCTTTTTCTTTCACATACATGGACTTTACATACCAAATGAAAGAGTGTGGGGAGAGGCAGGGATCTTTTTTGACTTATCAATTTCACCTGCATAGAAGATGATAAGATCATACAAGTCTTGGGAAAACATGGATAGGAAAGGCTCAAACCCATTTTCAACTTGGGTGCACAGTTTATTGTAGGTGGCAAGCTTTGAGCGCCTGAGAACAGAGCCAGTGTTGTATAAACACACATCTACATGATGCATGTCAGCATAATTGATGGGGTAGGTCCAGCAGGTATGACCTGTGGCTGTAATTTCCTTGAAAGTCTATTCATGCAGTTCCATCCCTGCACTCATTACAATTGTGTGCACAGCTTTTTGGGTAGCCCACTTCACCAGCATGCCCTTGAGCTATGTCTTGTAGATATATATCTGCAGTGTTTGATGAATCAGAGTAATAATTTACCCCTACTGGGAAAACTTCCAAAAAAAATCTGTACAAAATTGGACCACACTTGTGTCAAAACAGCAGGCTTGACCTGGCAGCAAGGTTCTGAGTAAGCAGGTTTGTGACTTGCAATCCAATTATACAGCCACTCAAAGCCAGGCTAGGAAGTTGACTCAAATTTCCAAAAACATCCACATGAACAAAAGCTAATCCCCTGTGGTGGATACCTTGTTTTGGCGCTTGACTCATTACAAGGATCAAGCCACCCCCTTCAACATACCACTGTGTGATCAACGCTATCATGTTCCTGCTATCCACAATTCATAATGACTATATAATACCTATCTCTCAACAAATAATATTATCTAGTTTCCAAATATTTTCCCCCTTGTAATTCTGCTAAAACAGCACAGTTACAAAATTGGTAGCAGAAGTAGGGTTTCCATCCTACTTCATTCCCCAAAATTCTGCCTATTGCTTGTACTTGCCGTGGCCAACAAATCCTCAACAGAATCATGTATGGCCTCCTGCTAGAATGGATGCTGTACGCGCCAGGTGCCAAAATACCTAAAGGCTTTGTACTGTACCAGAACACAGTGATCCTGCTCCCTGCCTTCAACGCCCTGTCAGTGCAAGGGTTCTTCCAGGCACCTGCCGCCATGCCCCAAGCAACGGATAAAGGCATCATGCCAGCCTAAATAGCTCAGAGACTTTGAAGTGCAACATTGAAGCCTTTTGCTGGAGCCAACGTCAATAACACTGCAGCATGAATCCAATCTTCCCAAAGCAGGCTGGCCCAAATGGAATTCCCACAACAATTTTGGATTGCAGAGATATCCATCTGACTGACTCATGATGCTGGCACCTGGTGCAACAAGTGGCATGAAGAACACACCAAGAAGAATTGGGACACTTTCAAACAAGACTTCTTGGCAAGGTTTGTGCTGAAGGATACCACACTCATTATCATACACCAAGTGAAGAATCTAACACAAACAGGCACAGTTTAAGAGCTCACTTGCACTTACAAGGAACTCCAACTACGTGCCCCTCAGATATAGCTTTTGACACTCAAGCTACTCACCTCATGTACTATGACACTCTCAAGTTGCATGTAATGAGACACGTAAACCTGGACCAAGTAACCAACCTGCAAAGTCTGTATTGCAAGGTAGAGAAAGCCAAACAAACGTCCAACACCCTCCACAAGGCGCAAACTGGAAAGAGAGAGACCCAAGGATTATCACTCAGCTAGGCGTTCTAACCAACCACCCCCTGGGAACAACAGCAACAGTGCAAACCACAAACCCACAAGCTCAAATGGACATGGAAACTGGAACAACTGCCAATCAAACCGTGCTCATTTCCATATCACTACTACATAAGACAACTAAGACAAGAGAAAAGCCCAGGGAGAGCACTAAGCAAGCCAGGCTCTCCCTGCTTAGCTTCTGACTTGCCCAAAAACAAGTACCAACCTGAGGATGTGGACCAATGTCCAATGATCCAAGTACCCTTGCAGGACCTGGTACTGTACACCATTGTCAGACATCCCAATAAACTGATGTCTTACTCTTTCTGCTTTTGCAGTTACACAGGCTCAGCACTCCTGGACTTGGGTGCATATTGAACCCTATTCAACAGCAGCTTTGTAGATAAGTTCAAGCTAATCAATAATCCTTTGCGGATTAAGAACATGGTTTTAGCTGATGTCATTACATTGCTGTGAAAAGGGAAACTGCCCCATTCTCCATCATGCTAGAGAACCTGCACTTCACCATCCAGGGTTCTGTCATTGACTTTCCCAAGTTTGATATTGTGCTGGGACTGGAATGGTTGCAAAGGAACAACCCCCACGTAGGCTGGGCAGCCTTGGTACTGGCCATCAAACGTGAAGTCATCAATCACTAGCTCTACCCTAACTCAGTGGACCAGCTCCTATGTGACCACATTTTTGTACGCATCACGGAGACCCTGGACAAAAAGGAGAACCTCTAGGCAATTAACTGGTACTTTTGCCAGTACAAGATCATACACTTCAAGGACCACCAAGATACTGCTACGCCTCAGGATTGCAAAATTGTAGCCTGCTGTTGCGCTTTTTGCATTATAGCACTATAATTATTTGAGATTATAGGGCACAGGACATTTACTTGAATAGAGTTATATGAAAGGATATTAGTAGTATTGTAACTGTGCTGTTTTAGCAGAGCTACAAGGGGAAAAATATTTAGAAGCTAGATAATAATCTTTATTGTGAGATAGTGATTATATAGTCAATGTGAATCAAGGATAACAGGAACATGATTTTTGATCACACGGCTGGATGGAAGAAGGGGGTGGCTTGATCCTGGTAATTATTCAAGCGCCAAAACAAGGTATCCACCATAAAGGATCATCATCTGTTCATGTTGTTGGATTTGGTAATTCAAGTTGACTTCCTAGTCTGGCTTTGAGTGACCAGGTAATTGGATTGCAGGTCACAAACCCTCTTGGTTGGAACCTTGCTGGTGGGTCAAGCCTGCGGTTGCAACAGTAGTATTGTATCTTAAGAGCCAGGATTGAATGTAACCATGATTACTGTCTGACAATGGCTTTTTGATTTCGCAGAAGCACTTAAAAATTAGGATAAAGATCAACCAGATTAAAGATATATTCCAGACAAGTCAAGATTAAAATCCTATTTTTATTGTGAGTTATTCATTCTTCTTATACCTTCTACAAGGTTAATCCCTGGGCTGCTAGCAATGTCTTCTAGGACATTCTAACATGCCCCTAATTTGGGTAATTATTAATCTAGGTTTGGTGCTTAACACATGTCAACCAATAGAATATCTTCATCTTCACCCAGCACAGGTGATCCTTGCTGGCATAGAATAATTTAGTACTTCAGGATCACTTCCTACTTCTCTGTCATACTCTAGACATAGTGCTTATTAATATGATACATATGGGAATTTGAGACAATGGGGAATCTAACCCAGCACCTCAGCGCTCAATGTAAAAATAAAGCAGCGCTTTGGCGCCTGCAATATTTTTCAGGTGGTTCTTGCAATAATTTTCAGTTGGCGTGGCAGTGCTTGACGTAAAAGTAGTTTGGCGCTTTAGCACCTAATCCAAAACCAGGCAGCGCCGCGGCGCTTGTGTATTTTTAAAGTGGCACAGCAGCAAATCATGTATCACTTAAATGCTGTGGTGGTGCTTATCATTGGCTAATTTAAGGTCCATGTCAGCAGGCTACTCCTGATCCAATATGCATATGATTTATACTACCAATTTATGTTATTTTGTAGCTGCAATTTGTATCTGCAAGCTCCTTCATAATTAGCATCATTGTATTTTTTACTACTAATTTATGGATTTGGTTGTAGCAATCCCAATCTGTGAGCTCTGTCATAATTGGCATCATTGCTTGGTCAAAATTCCCAACACCCGCCATCCAGAAATCTTCAAAGAGGCCCTACCTGGTTTGCCCCCAGAAAAACACATCCAACATTACATCCAACTTAAAGGAGCTGTACCCAAAGCACAACCTATCTACCAGCTGACCCTGAACAAAGACAACACCCTACGTGCTTACCCCAAGAAAGCATTAGAGTAAGGATTTATCTGCCTTTCACAATCTCTCTTAGGGGCTGCTGTATTCTTTGTGGCCAAGAAGGATGGTACCCTACGCCTAGTCACAGACTACTGAGCCCTAAACAAAGTTACTATCAAGAATTGTTACCCACTACCACTCATTGACAACCTCTTTGACACATTGGGTGGCGCCACCGTCTTCTCAAAGATTGACCTAACTGCCAGCTACAACCAGATTCCTATCAAGGAAGAAGATATCCCCAAAACAGGCTTCTGCACTAAATACGGCTCATACAAGTGTGTGGTACTCAAATTTGGTATGACAAACGCCCCCTCAACCTTTGTGACCTTCATGATTGAGGTGTTTGCACCTCACATAGGCAAGCACACCTTATTCTACCTAGACAACATTATTGTCTATTGCCCCTTGGTAGAGAAGCACCACAAGGACTTAGAGGCAGTCTCACTACCTTGGCCAACACAAGCTGCTAGCCAAGCCCTCCAAATGCCAGTTCTTCCGCAAACAGCTGCTCTTACTAGGCCACATAGTCTCAAAAGATGGCATTAACCCCGGCAGTCAGAAGATCCAGGCCATCTGCAAAATGCCACCGCCCAAAGACAAGGCAGAACTCTGCACATTCTTAGGAATGGTTGCCTACGTACATTGTTTTATACCTGACTACGGCATTCTGACTGCACCCCTGTCCGCCATAACTGATGCCAAATCCAAGTTTGTATGGACCCCCCAACAAGACCTCTGCTTTAGATGTCTCAAGGAAAAGCTTACAACAGCACCCATTCTACAATACCCCAAATGTGATGGGGAATATCAAATGGAGACAGACGCCTCTGATGCATCTATTGGGAGAGTACTACAAATCAAAAACAATGAGGGTGACTTCTTGCCCGTAGCCTACAAATCACACAAACTGATAGACAGCAAGTGACAATACCCTATACATGACAAAGAGTTGTTGGTGATTGTACACTGCCTGGTCAAATGGTGTTACTACCTAGAACAACAGGAGGAGTTCACAGCATTGACCAACCACAAGTTTCTTACATAGTTTAAAACCCAAGAAAATCTATCCTGCTGCCAAGCCTGCTGGATGGAACTCCTGGAGAGGTTTAATATGCTCATACAATATAAGCCTGGTCCATAACTCACCATGGTGGACGCACTCTTGCGCCTGTACGTCAGAGCCACAAGAGTTGAGAATGAGCTCAACCCAGACTGACCTCTCCTGGTACTCTAGACAAAGGACAAGGGCTTCCCCCCTGGCACCACATACATAAACAAAGAGACAGTCATTAATAACAAACACTTGTTTGCAGACGTGTATGGGACCTTAAATCAAAAAATGACTGACAGAACCACCATCATTTATGTCCCCACACATCAACAAGTTGACACAATCCTATGTTATCATAGGGACCTAGGACACACAAAAGGCCACAACATCTATGAATTCCTCAAACACAAAGCATGGTGGCCAACTCTATAGCGGGACGTCTCAGAAGTCTTGGAACAATGCAAAGTATGTGAGAAATTTTTAAAAAGCGAGACACCTTCTAAGTCAGTACTGCCTATCTGCACGCAATTGCCCTTCAAAGTGTGGGCTCTTGACATTGTAGGCCCCATTCCAGGGAAACACAACAAAAAGAAATATATCATTATGGCAATAGACTTTGCCACCTGCTGGCCAGTGACTCAAGCGGTCAAAACACACACCAGTAATGACATACATTGATTCATATGAAAAGAAATCATCAGCAAGTTTGGAAAGCCAGAACTCCTGATAATCAATGGAGGCAAGGAATTGACCTCTGAAGATACCAATGTATACCTCACCAAGAATGGGGTCAAGAACACAGTAATAACACCCTATCACCCTCAGTCCAATGGATGTGTGGAGTGGCTGAATGGTAGCCTTGTGCAAGCCCTAGTCAAGCTCACCGCCAGGAGACCTGAGGACTGATAAAATCAGCTACTAACTGCATTGCTTGTATGCCAGACCTGTGTGAACAGATCCACCAGGAAAAGCCCTTTTGAGTTAGTTTATGTCATACATCCCAACATTATCCAAGCACTATCAGGACCTAAGCTGAAAATGCCAAACAAGGTTCTACTCTGCTCAGATCCCCAGGTTATATAGGCCAATAGTAATCAATCAGAAAGGGAAGAAAAGCGTCTACAAAAGACCTTTGCCCCCATCCAAGGCAGACACCAGGTCAGCAACAAAGTCTGGGTCATGAATACCAACAAAAGTAAACTACAACCAGAAAAGGTGGGCCCTGCCATCATCATAAAGGTAAACAAAAACAACACCCCCCTTGTGCAAGGACTTGGAAAGCGTAAACAAGACAAGGTTCTCCATCATGATTTTCTGAGACCTTGCAAGGTAAGACAGAAACAATGAAAGACTGCTCTACCTGCCACCAAACAGCAGTTAGTGCAGTATGGCGCCTGGGCTCCCAACAACCTCCCTGAAAACCTGCCCCCAGAGGAGGCCAACCTTCAGTTGGAGGGGGGGTGTTGCAACTGCAGGCTTGACCTGCTAGCAAGGTTTCAACCAAACAGGTTTGTGACCTGCAATCTGATTACCCGGTCACTCAAAGCCAGACTAGGAAGTCAACTTGAATTACCAAATCCAACAACATGAACAGATGATGATCCTTTATGGTGGATACCTTGTTTTGGCGCTTGAATAATTACCAGGATCAAGCCACCTCCTTCTTTCATCCAGCTGTGTGATCAACAATCATGTTCCTGTTATCCTTGATTCACATTGACTATATAATCACTATCTCACAATAAAGATTATTATCTAGCTTCTAAATATTTTTCCCCTTGTAACTCTTCTAAAACAGCACAGTTACAACACTTGTAAACATCAGATTAGATGTGCTTTTTTCAAAATTATTAGATACTTGCATAAATCTTGGCATAAGAAAAGAAGATGCCTTAATTGCACACTTCCATTGCCCTCCTTTGATAAAGTTGACAGCAGCAAAATTGTATAAGTCAGTTTCTATCAGGAATATTCCTGACAAAATGTCTCAAGGAATTGACATTTGCAGTGCAATGGCTCCAGATAATCAAAAGGATTATTTGCAGCAATTTATCCTTATTGGGGAAACTGCCACAAAAAGCATGCAGCAAGAAAAAGAATTTAAAAGTTTGAATTTTAAAAATTCCGCCTTTTATAGTCTGGCTGCAGACCGTGTGGCCAACTTTCAGGCTCCTGTTGGCCGCACACCCATCCTGGAAGCTTGCCAGCTGCCAGCCAGCAGCACACACCCCATGGCTGGACTGTCCACCCCTGCAAAATGGGGAACCTTGAAACTTGGGAAACAAAAAAATGAAAATTCTCCAATTCCCAATTTAGGGGAAACTGCTACCAAAATTGGGAATCTTCTAAATCAGGAAGGGGTTGACAAGCTACTCTGCACCAAACTTCATGCATTAGCTGCACATAATGAATTTGGGTGTATGAAAGCATCCAAATATTTCTCATGCTACTGCCAGCCAGGAATTGACACTACATTGCCACTAAATCCATCCCAATGCCACCCCAGAAATGGAATCTCAGACAACCCCAAGTGTTTGGGGTTCCTGATCTGATGCTTTTTATTATTCATTCCCCACCAAGGCCACTATTATATAATAAAAACCCTTCACTTGATGATAGATTGTGCTATCATTGAGTGAAATTACCCTCAATCATATCACATAAAACATTACAAGACTTAACTAAAAGAAAAGTCCAAGACACTAAGCTTTGTCTGCCCTTTTCCAGGAGATAGAAGATGAATCATCTGGTCTTATCTGCTGTCCTTACAGCCTGCCTTGGGATTGGGGGCCACCAACAAACCTTCAAACCATACAGGCCTTTCCAAAACCCTACCAAAGAATACTACTATAATGAGCCTGCACAATTAAACTCCTCCCAGTTGTACTATTGGCCCGCCCTGGCTTTGCCCTATTCAATAATGCCCATAGCTGTCTACACCTTGACATACTATGTACTTACTTACTTTTCTGATAATTTCAGACAATTTTATGTACACTCAAAGGTGTTATGTTGGGTATTGACAGTCTACCCAATTGTCACCTTGCTTGCTAGGTTCCAAGTGTCAAACTTGGCACCATACCTTGCTAAAGTACTTTACCATATATTGGGTATTTCCAGTGTCCACCAAACTGAGCTATCAAGAACTTTATTGGCCAAGATTCTTGCAATAACCAAAACTTCATGAATCCAAGAATTGACTTGTCTCTTATTGGTGAATATGCTGTGAAGTCCCTATTGGGGGTGCACCTGGACCAGGAGAATCCAGGGGTCATGTTCCACGATAGTCATCTTGAGAGGGTGGATTTTTTATCTTCAGTTGACGTACAGGTCCCAGTTAGAGTTTTCTTGGAAGAGGGACTACAGCTGGCGTGAGCTTGCAGGGTTGCAGCCACAGTGGGCTTTGCAAATCCCACTTTGGTTGCTGTTTCCCCAAGGGACATAAGTATCTCTCAATTTTTAACCATTTCCAGAACAATTTAAGGCATGATAATTTTTCTTCTGTGTCTTTCAGGCTGATTGGCTGAGTGTAAGAGGTGTCTGTCTTAAGACCCAAACGGTGCTATCTGATTGGCTTTTTTGGGATTCTGCTTACTTGGGTGATCTCTTGACTCAATTGGTTGATTCTGGATGCCATTGTTGATATGTGATTTGGGCAAATAGCTGCCTGTGTGTGATGGGCAAACAGGGCCTTACTGAATGAAGCAGGAGAAAGAACACACTCCTGGGTAGTGCTTGGAGAGGGGCTCACAGGTTGGGAGTGACCATATACAGAGGCTTCATTGTTGGAAGACCCAGTGTAGCCCTGCATGATTTTGTCAAGGCCAGGAAACAGCTTGTTTACTTGGCTATTGGAAGAAGACATAATAAATTTTTATTAAAAATGAATACAATAAGAGGAGTTCATATTTTAGCTGATTTTATTTTTAATTATGTCTAATTTGGTAAATGTTACAATCTAAATTTTACCTGTCTTAAAATGAAATTGTGTGATTTTTGAGAATGCTTGTGATTCCTAAAAGAATTAGCACAAATCTACTCTAGATCCTTTGACTTCCTGTTTGAGACACTCATCAACTATATTTATTTCAAATTCACCTCATTTTTGATTTTGAAATTTGGTTCTCAGATTTGACAATCCCACAATTTCAAATTTGTTAATAATTTTGTGTTGCCTATGAATTATTAGACTTGAGAAAATATTAAATCCTACATAAAATCCTGCATTTCTGATTTACTGTAAAGACCTAACAATTGGGGGAGTATTTTAGCAAAATAAGAGACCAAGTTGGCAACTTGGAAGCCTGTGAGCACTGTCACAATTAGATAGACTGTCATCATCCATTGAAAGACCTTGGCGTGCACGGTATAGCGTCCAAAATTACTGGCAAAATACATGAGTACATAGTATATACAGGTGTATATGGCTACAGACTGGGTGGAGTGGGGAGATACCAGTGTGGGCCAGGAGTACTACTTGGAGGAGTTTAGCTGTGCTGGCTCCTTGTAGTGATACTTGCCAGGTGGTTTATTGAATGGCCCATGCTGTTGATTATGTTGATGGCCCCCAATCCCTAGGCAGGCTGTGAGAACAGCTGAGAAGATTAGATTATTCATCTTCTGATCCTGGGGAAGGGCAGACAAAGCTTAGTGTCTTGTTTTTAACTTCTGGTAGGTAAAGTTTAGATTGATTTATGTGATACTATTGAGGGGTAATTTCACACAATGATAGCACAAACTATCATCAAGTGATTTGGCTTTATTATATATTATCATCCTTGTGGGGCATGAATAGTGTAAAACACTGGACAGGGTTTCCCAAACACTTGGTGTTGTCTGTAATTCCCTTTTGGGAGGGGGATTGGAAGTGGTGTGCAGGCAATTAATTATTACTTCTGGGCTGGCATTGGTTTGGTGTATCATTGGATGCTTTCATGCATCCAAATTTGACTTCTGCAGTTAATGCAGGAATGGTTGGGTTGGGCAGCTTGTCAGCCCCTCCCAAATTTGGTAGATTCCAAATTTGGGCAGCAGTTCCCCCTCCTTTTGAGTTTGGGGGAATTGCCTTTTTGGGTTTCCCCATTGAGCAATTTCCCCATCCGACGGGGGTGGGCGGCCCTGCCGTGGGGGGTGCGCTGTCCCCCGCTGGCTGGCTGGCTAGGGGACTGGCTGACGGGAGCAGGCGGGCGCGCGGGCGAGCCGCCAGGCTCAGCATGCGGCTGGGGTATAAAACCCGTCTGTATCAAAAACAGATTTTTTAATTTCCAAATCTTTGGCCTGGCTTTTTGCGGCAGTTTCCCCAATCAGGGGGAATTGCTGCAATTTTTTATTTTGCTCTTTGAGCTCAATTGCAGCCAAAAGATTATCCTGACCCAAGGTGTTGTCAGGAATATTCCTGACATTTACTTATCCCACATTTATTTGATGTGTTTGATCAAAAGTTAGTTGAGTTATATTCACAAAGGATTTGAAATTTGCCAATTCAAATAAACCAGAAAAGCCAAATTAGATGATTGATTTTATTAAATATTTTAGCTTTCACTCACCTGAGTTGCTCAGAAATGTGATTTGAAATTTGGACCAAGGATTTGACAATCCCGCATTTCTACTATTAGGTTCTGAATTTATAGTATGTAATAATAAAGAAGATAAGATTCTAGATTTTTTACCAGGCCTTTCTACTATTGAGCTTTCGATAGGAGATACTTTTGGTTTTTGACTTTGCTGGGTTAACTTTCATGACTCTATTACTATTTCGATTTGGCGGTGAGTTCGATCTCCTTTTATACGATTTGGCTGCTTCGATTTAAACGACTCCGATTTTATTTGACATGCCAAGCAGAGCTACGTAACCTTCAAATGGGTATGAATTTAAGAACATCGGTGTGCTATTTAGGTTTAGATTCCATTTAACTCATCTTGATATTGTCTATTCCTGTAAGAAGTTAAATGCATTATGTTACATAACTATGAATCAAAATAGTATAAAATTATAAGTCGTTAGAGTTATGTGGTTTTTAACAGACTGTTTATTGAGGCTGATAGCGGCAAACTTGATTTTTTAATCAAAGCATCGAGTTAATTCTTCTGGCAATCTAAAACAGTTTTCGCTTTAGTTCTAGTTCTTTCCATTTAAAGATGGTAAACGTCTGACTTTTATTTCGCTTTAAAGTCTGACTAGGATTTCATCCTTTAAGCCCAGTTTTTCTATGTTTTGGTCCTTTACTTTTATCTGGGGGTTCAATTATCGCGTCTTCATTTCTATAAATGAGTTTTACTTTTTTAAGTAGGGTTAATATTTGAGTGCACTTCTAAATGTATCCTTAACGCTTTGCATTTAGCTTTTATCCCCATCCACACTTGAGTTGAAATGGCACCCCCTAAACAGGATTGGGAGAAATGTGAGTAGCTGAGTTTTTTAAATTTCCTGCCAGCCACTTACCCTAATTTTTAGTTACAAGTACTGGAGAACCGGAAGAGGAAAAGCCTTTTAAACGTAAGCTGACATAGTCTTCTACTGTGTTCTAATTTTAATCTTGTTTTTTAGCTCTTGATGAAGAAGATATCACTCTTTTGAAGACTTACGTAAGATTCGCTTTGAATGCAAAAATTTAATAATATAGGGAGTTGGGCCTTATGCCGCAGATCTCAAAGAAATTGAGAATGACATTAAGAATCTCCAAAAGGCCATCAATGAAAAGATGGGTGTAAAGGAATCCGACACTGGACTTGCTCCACCAAGCATGTGGGATATTCCAGCAGACAAACAGCGTATGAGCCAGGAGCAACCACTTCAGGTTGCACGCTGCACTAAGATCATCGAAAGCGACGAAATGACTGACGGAGAGACTTCTGCCAAATATGTTATCAACGTCAAACAAATTGCTAAGTTTGTAGTTGCCCTTGGTGACAACGTCGCACCTACTGATGTTGAAGAAGGCATGCGTGTCGGGTAAACAGTTAAATCATCAATATCTTATGATTTAGAGTGGATCGTACCAAGTATCAAATCCAGATTCCTCTGCCACCCAAAATTGATCCCTCCGTCACTATGATGCAAGTTGAAGAGAAGCCAGATGTTACTTATGGCGATGTGGGTGGGTGCAAAGAACAAATCGAAAGGCTGCGTGAGGTGGTCGAGCTTCCTTTACTTCATCCTGAGCGGTTTGTTAATCTAGGTATTGACCCCCCCAAGGGTGTGCTGCTTTATGGCCCGCCGGGAACTGGCAAGACGCTTTGCGCCAGGGCGGTAGCAAATCGCACCGACGCTACTTTTATCCGTGTCATCGGTTCTGAGCTTGTGCAGAAGTATGTTGGCGAGGGCGCTCGTATGGTGCGTGAGTTATTCGAAATGGCACGCGCCAAAAAAGCTTGTATTATTTTCTTTGACGAAGTTGATGCTATTGGTGGTGCACGTTTTGACGATGGCGCTGGTGGTGACAACGAAGTTCAACGTACTATGTTGGAGTTGATTAATCAACTGGATGGTTTCGATCCTCGTGGCAACGTCAAAGTTCTGATGGCTACCAATAGACCAGATACCCTTGATCCCGCTCTTCTTCGCCCTGGTCGTCTGGACCGCAAAGTTGAGTTCTCCCTCCCTGATCTTGAGGTAACATTCCTCTCTTGCCCTACTTAACTCTCCCAGGGTCGCACCCATATTCTTAAGATCCATGCCCGCTCTATGTCTGTGGAGAGGGATATTCGTTATGAACTGATTGCCCGCCTGTGTCCTAATTCCACAGGTATTCATTTATACTCCAAAGTAACTAATTTTTTAGGTGCCGAACTTCGCAGTGTCTGTACTGAAGCTGGTATGTTTGCTATCCGTGCTCGTCGCAAGGTTTGTTCTTAACTTTTGTCGTAATTGACCTTGCTTTAGGTTGCTACTGAGAAGGATTTCCTCGATGCTGTGAACAAAGTTATCAAGGCTTACGCTAAGTTCTCCTCAACTCCAAAGTACATGACCTACAATTGATCTATAAATATCTCAAACTGCCACTTAATTTTCTTCGTTTCTGGGCTTTTGATTTTAAAAACATCAGATTATTAACGCTGTGAAGCAATTTCCATTCCGATTCAAATAGGAAGTATTGCCTTGACATGTACATTTTCCTTCATACGTGCAAGCTATCATTTAGAACAAGATGTAGCAGAAATCACATCATAAAATTTTTGTCTTAAAGATTTTAAAAGAAATTCGAACCTTCTTATTTCTAGAATGTGGAGAAAATCAAGGTATTATATCCCCAAAAATATGACTTATGGCATACGACAGTTTTCATAGAGTGATTTTCGTTAGAATATAAATGTCTTTAGTTTCTTTCATCCGGGCTCTCTTAAAATCTGCTTCTTGTAATCAGAATTTCCCTCATTAATAGTTTTCTCGTTAAATAGAAATATCCCTTTGAATAGTTACATGTATGATTTTGTATTACAGTAGTTTTCACAGCTGTGAGGATGAACAGAATCAACTTAGCCTTGAACAAAATAGGAATGGAGCACTAGCTGAATGATATGGATTGAATCAGTCAATCAGTGAACCACCAGGCGTGAAACAAGCTCTAACCAAACGCAAAAGAGAATAAAGTAAAACATAGTATACCTCAACCAATCCAATTGCACTGTGCTTTTGCAACAGCTACAGAGGAGATAAGGAAAGAGGAAATCGGGTAAGTACATCTTTATTGAAGAGAAGAAGAATTTTATATCAATTTGAATGGCTATCATAAAGCCCCAAAGATAGTTATGACTCAGGTTTGAGTTGTGTGGATGAGTACTGTTCCTACTAAGACAGGATATTGAAGTGGCTATGGTGATAATTAGTGATGTCATTGGCAGATGGACAATATTAGTTGATATCCTCATTAAACAATGAATCAAGTTGGACCCATAAGTAATCTGTAAGAATTCAGGCACATTATAACACATTTTTATCATGCTATTCTAGACTTTTTTCTTGCCAAGAACATATGAATATAGGTTTTCTGATATTTTTGTGCTGCACTGCTCTAACTTTTAGGCTGTTACCAGAAGAAATGTTTCTCTTTTTTGTATCCTAGCCCTACATAGCCTTAGTTAATTGTGATAAAAGATCTCGGCTTTCTCTCTCTTTTCCAGTTTGTTTAGCCTGTATCTTTTGGATACTGATATTTTTCTGATGAGCACCTTGTTTAAAATATTAACTGTGAAATGTGTGCTACTTTGATCATCTCAGGTTTGGCTAAAAATGTCAGGGGTCCATCCTGAAGGGAGGGCCCACCACAGGATGGGCGCTAACTTTACAATATATGATAAGGACTTCCCAAGAATGGCCTACGGGCCGCTAGAGGGTACCATGAAATCAATGAGGCCAGTAAGGGTGATATACATCACCCCAAATATTTGAGTCAAGGTGGATTCATTGGCTGCAACTGATTTCTGTGTACAGTTGGACCTCAGGGTAAGGGGTGGAGTCATTGGTACTAGGTAGGCAAGCAGATAGTTGTATTTGTATCAGAACAGCAGGGGGCAGTGATCCAGGATCCTTCTCTGCCAATGAATTTGGTCTCTCTGGTCCTGGCTTTGGGGTTGTGAAGTAGGATTTCCTCTAAGGTGAATTCTGAATATTCCGGGTTGGGTGAGTATTCAGTAAAATGTGCCAGGCTAAAGAGTGCTCCTGGTAGACAGTATAGTTTGGGTGGTCTGTCTGCAGTTTCTTGGGGTCAGTTGGCGTAAGGGGCGGTGCCGCAGAGGTTATACTGCAAATGAAAAGGAACTAAAATCAAATACAGGATGACCTGATTGAACCAAAGATCCATATCACTTTAATGTAAGAATGACAATGGGCAACTCCCTGGTGTGCCCAGGGTATAATTATGCCCATCTGCCATGGGAAAACTTTTGCAAACCCCCTCAGATCGGGTGATACCATCTACCAGGGCTTGGAAACCCTCAGTGGCATCCACAAGTGGGATTTCTCATTGGTTAGATTGGGGCAGTGAAAGTTGAATTCCCTTTTTAAGCTGCAGTACTGTCATCCTATGGTGGCCCACATTCTGAGGGAAGTTTCTTCATTTTCCCATCAGTGGTGGCCCCAGTTATCTCAGGATTGTTAATCAGATCAGTGCTCTCATTGGCAGAGCTAACAGGATCTTTTTGCAGGCAAGGTATCAGTGTAGGTGGCTCCAAGTTGGTAGGTCTCAGTAATTCTCTAAAAATCATATTTGTTTCTGGTTTGAGCCCAAAAAAATGCGGGCAACCAGGCAGCTGGGCCTGCAGGCTGGCGGCTCTCAGGGTTTCAGGGCTCAAATCCCATAGTTGGGATTCTACCACATGCATTGTTAATAGGAGTCTGTCACTCGTGACACAAAACATCACTTTGTACAAGCCAAAGCTGATCATTATGTAATGATTTATAAGGCAAGGCAAAGAAGACAGAGCTACAATTAAATAATTGTAATAATCACACATGAGCTAGATAAAGCAGTGACCAGGACACTAGGCTTGTATTTTAAAATAGAGAATGGTTCAAAACCAGAGGATTCAAGAAGACATTTTTTAAAAAGAACCCCTAGCAAGGACTCAGAAAACTTTATTAATTTATCATTTAAATATGAAATGTATGAGGGGATGTAAGTGATAGGTTTTAAAGATTGTAAAGGGTATTTATCAGGCTCTTTCTGGAAACAGTAGGCTTTGGCATTAAAAATTCAATAATCAATAGTATCTGAAATCAAACCAGGGCTCCCAGGGAAAAGAATGCCACTTAAATCACATAGGCAAGTTTATCTAGGGTCCAAACAGATAAGTAGGCTCAAATTTAAAGGGTTTGAATAGTAAAGTAGGCTTGAAGCTGGAGAGTTCAACCAGGCAGAGTTTCAAAACAGAAATAACAAGAGAAGATAACTAAACTAACCAAGCTCAGCTCTCACCCAGGGGATCTGTAAGAGTTAGACGGTGTACAACAAATTCAGTGAAAAACAATGAGGATAAAACAAACAAATTGTCACTTTTTTGAGCAGCGCTAAACCAAATTGGGTGGATGGGCTCACTAATCTTGCACCTTTGGATGTATAACAGAAAACAGCAATCAGAACCAAAACAAGGAGGAGCATTTGTAGAGGAAAATCAGAAGTCAAAGATGAGGGAGAAGAATCTAACATTGGCCAAGGAACCACCAGATAATTGGCCGCAAACAGGAACAGGGTGGCAGACACATTGTCTACAACTGGGGTCAGTAGGCCAAGGTATTCCAACATGGGTTTTTAACTTTCTTTATTTTCAATATGTCAGGAATAATAAGCTATCTAGAAACAAGTTTCTAGAGGGGGATGAGAAAAGCTTTAAGGGTGTTCAGGATGGGGGTGGGGGATTTCACAGCTTCTGATTGGCTGAGGAGAATATTTTCAGCATTTTGAGGACTTAATGTTGAATTCAACTTAATTACATCATAATCCAAAAAAACTCTGGCAACCAGCAGGCCAAGCGCTACCATTCTCAACTAGTGTATAATGCGTGATTTTCTTGTCATAATTATTTGGAGAAAAATACGGAAAATCCGGATTTTGCTGGGCTATTTGGGCAATCTCAACTTTGACCCATTTTTTCAATGACGGTGTTTAAGTCATCTATTTCTCTCAAGGGGTTGGCAGTGATTCTTCACTGGTTTCTGGTTTTATGGGGGTTCACTGATCCTTTTATTTGGTTTTCTACCGTAATAGGTAGATTCTAATACAAATCAGCGGGTGTCAGCATATAGAGAGCAGGTTGGGGAGCTGTCAAGGAGTTAATAGCTGCTCAGACAATTACTGAGGCCAAATTTTCAAACACAGGGGTAAACAGCCTGTAAAGTTACGTCTCCTCCTTTTTCAGGGATCTAAACTTGGGTGGCTGGCCCATAATTTTCCAGGATTACACAGGCTGAGTCTTTTGTGGACAGAGTCCACCACAAGAGAGGAGCTAACTCAAATAGGTAGAAGAAGGACTTTCCCACCCAGGACCACAGGCTGGCAACCAGGATTATAGTGTCAATCACCTCTGTGGGAATGATACACACAATCCCAAACAGCTTGCTAGAGTGGTCACTTGGGAGGTCAGGTGAGGATGCAGACATTGGCTTGGGGGTCACAGGTGGTTACATATAAAGTTTATAGGCAGGCAGGTAGTTGAACTTGCCTCTAAACAATTTAGATGATGATAGTATCTAAGTACCTTGATGGTTGTATCTAACTGCTGATTTTATGTGGGCCAAGGGATCTAGTTCAAGGATATTTTCTGGTGTGTATTCATTATACTTGGGTTTCAGAGGGTATTCTGTGAATTAGACGGGACCAAAGGGAACACCTGGGAAACAGAAATCTGCAGGCAGAAAGACAGGAGGACTTGGTGATATTGTACTGAATTGATAGATGACAAAGATAAAGTAAGGCAACAGTTGTGGAAGCCAAAATAACATCACTTATATTAAAAAAATGGTGATAAATTTAGAGTGTGGGGTCCTTTGGTCTATATAGTACCCCGCCTCCAAACTTAATATTTTTCATAGGGGGTTCATCAGGGCATTGGGAAAAGTGGGCCCGGGGGATCTGGGTGCTTGGGTTCAAAGGCGTCAAAATGGCACCAGGTCCAGGAGTTCTTTCATTGATCAAAGATCTCAAATTAGTAACCTGATTATCTTGCTCTAGGGTTGGGTTCATGGGTTTGGGCCACAGGTCCGTGCCTTCTTCTGGGAATGGCTCTTGATTGGCTACTAGTGTAGACTTCAAGCTCATGAAGCTAATGGTCAGAATTTTGTTGCCTTCATTAGGCGCCTTGATTGTTCCCTCATTTGGTGAAATGATTCCTTTGGTTTGAATTGCTTTACCATTTGGTCCATCATTCTTGGCTTCAGCTTGCAAGGGCTCAACCCCAGGAAAACGCGGGCAGGCAGCCCCTCAGTTCTCAGGGCTGGCGGCCCGCGGAGATTCAGGGTCAGGGTTCAAATCCTGCACTTGGGCCCAGGTTTCAAGGGGGAAAAATTATCAACCCTGACACCCTTGGGCCTCTACTTTAATCCTTGACAAATGCTTGTGGATCTCTACCAAATTACGCCTGGATAATTTTCCAAAGATTTACTGAAAACCCCCAAGAAAGGTCCTCACACTATTACTTTCAGAATTAGCTTGAAGATGCCCCCACCCAACCCACCCAAGAGACGCCCCTGGCTAAATATCATGTGCAAGAGCAGCTGGAAGCTGTGGTATTTGCATCCAAGACAGCTTCCTCAATTTTAGTTGAGTCAGTTTTTTCTTCAATTCTGTCCATTTGAATTTTTCCATATTTTCCTGCCTCAAAATGCATCCTTAAACCCTTATATCCTTAGTTGATTAGTTTTGACATTCAACTTCCCACTCGAATTCCATTCCATCTCTTTAAAGGAATGCAAGAGATGTAAAAGACCTTGCTTCATCATTCTCTACTCTAATAAAGTTTGAAATTTGTTAGTTTAATTTGGCTATTTGGTTTTACCTGTTGCTTTTGGTGTTCAGCTAATTCCTCCTCCCTCCTTTGGTCTCAGGAATTATTAGTGACAACCCTTTTGGTTGTTGCTAAAACTGCAATTTTATTGCAATTGAGAGTTAGGCTTTATTTCCCATTAACCTGCCCCCCCCAATTCTCACACAGCCCCAGTAGAGCAAGAATTTTTAATGAAAACTTTCTTTATTTGATGGTAAATAAGCTATCTAGAAACAAGTTTCTAGATGAAAATAGGGAAAATTTTATGGCAGTTTAGGTTGGGAGTGGGGGAACTTCAACAGTATCTGATTGGCTGGAGAGAATATTTTCAGCAGTTTGGGGGCCTTATTTTGAATTCAACTCATTGATTTCATAATCAAAAAAATTGGCAACCAGTGAGGTGAGCGCTGCCATCTTTAATTAATGTTTTTATGTAATTTTATTGTCATAATTGATTGGCATAAAGCAGGGCAAGTCTATATTTTTGAGGGAGATTTGGGCAACTCCTGCTTTCACCCATTTTTTCAAGGACAACGTTTAAATTGTCCAACATAATAAAAGGTTTAACAGCTTTCTGTCACTGGTTTTGATTTTGGCAAGGGTGTGTTATCCCTACCATTTGGTGTTTTATTGTAACATAAACCTTGCTTGCCACAGCTTCTTCCCAAAATAACATCAGTGGAGTAAACTAGCTATGATAAAATTCTGACTTGATATAATGCTTTTCATGAAATTCAGTCTATCTAAATATGTTATTTAGATAATTAAAATAAAATGGTACTAAATATGATAGCTCTAGCTACTCTATATGTTGAGATATATAGCTAAGTGCTGGAATTGCAATCACATCATAATCAAAGGTGTTGGGAATTTTGACCAAGCAATGATGCCAATTATGACAGAGCTCACAGATTGGGGTTTCTGCAACCAAACCCATAAATTAGCAGTGTAAAAATCAATGATGCTAATTATGACAGAGATTGCAGATATGAATCACTGCTGCCAAATAACATAAATTGCTAGTATAAATCATATCCATATTAGATCAGCACTTTATGATGACCTGAACCTTAAATCAGCCAATGATAAGTGCTGTCACAGCACTTGCTAATACATTATTTGCCGCCACATCACTTTGAAAAAGATACAGGCGCCACTTAGCAATTGGATTAGGCGCCAAAGCACCAAACTACTTTTATGCCAAGCACCAATTGAAAATTATTGCAGACACCAAGGTGCCGCCTCACTTTTACATTGAGTGTCAGGGCGCTAGGTTTGATCCCCCATAATCTCAAATTCTCATATTAATTACATTAATAAGAATTAAGCTTTTATTATGTCAGGAAAGTAGGAAGTGATCCTGAAGTAACTAAATTATTCCATGCTAGCAAGGATCACCCGTGCTGGGTTAAGATAAAGATATTCTATTGGTTGATGTACAATAAGCGCCAACCTAGAATTATAATTACCCAAATTAGGGGCGTGTTAGAATATGTTATGGGGCATTGCTAGCAGCCCAGGGATTAACCTTGTAGAAGATATAATAAGAATCAATCAATTATAATAAAATCATCTTTAATCCATCTTTGATCTATCCTTAATCTGGTTGACCTTATCTTAATCCTTAAGTGCTTCTGCACAATCAGAAGCCATTGCCAGATAGTAATCATGGTTTCATTCAATCCTGGCTCTTCTAATACAATACTACTCATATCCTCACATATGAATGTATTCAAGAAAATGTCCTGTGCTCTATAATCTCAAATAATTGTGGCTCTTTAATGCAAAAAGCGCAACAAAAGGCATAGAATCAATTTTGATTATTTAAATTCACTCTAAAAACGCATAAAACTAAAAACAACATATCTCTGTGAATACTAAGCCAATCTCAGAGTGCAATAGCTTAAATTAAAGCTATAGATCAGCTCTACATTTTAAAATCTTTAATAAATAAAATTTAAATTTAAAAATTATTTTTTAGCTTTACTAAACTTAATAATGATACTCCACTTATTTAGACTTAATTTTTATTTATACATATAATATGCAACTTTAATTTTAAATAAATGTAATCAAAGTTACTTCTAAGAAATCATTTTAAATAAAACTTAATTAAACATATGATAATTAATCCTAGTGTCAAGGGTCTGGATGTACAAGCATTCTGGCTACCACCAACCTACTTAACATCCAGCCATTGCCCAATTTAGTCCCCTTCCAATATACCGTTTGACATACCAAGAATGGTAACCAAGCAATATCACCTGACTGTCCAAGTATCCAGTGGCTCAAACCCATCTAGCACATGACCAACCCCTAGGTTTGATCCAACTAAATTCCCACCACAGTCAAGTCTATATAAGTCTAAAGTATTATCCAATAAAAGATACTTCTCTTCTTTCTTAATTCCATATTTGAAGCTTCCCCAAAAGGCGCTCCTTATCACTAGCCTAAAAAATAATAAAATATGTTGAATTGATTTATTAAATTTTCTTTAGATCTGTACTTGGACAGAGCAACCACCTAGTGTCTATGATTCACATTTCAGCTATTAATTCTATTAAATAATTTTAAAGTTACGCCTCCCCCTTAGGCCTCCACTTCAATTTCTGCCAAATGATTGGGGATTTCCACCAAATTGCATTTGAACAATTATCAAAAAAGTTACTGAAAAAGCCCAAGAAAAGCCCTTGAATTAATACTTGTGAAATTATTTCAAAGCTGCTCCATCTAACCCACCCAAGAGACACCCCTGGTTAAATATCATGTGCAAGAGTGGCTGGAAGCAGTGGTAATTGCGTCCAAAGAAGATTAATCAATTTTTAGTTGAGTCAGTTTTCCTTTTTGATTCTGTCCATTCAAAAAATTTCAAGATTTTCCTGCCTTGAGAAATGCACTCATATTCACTCATATCATTGGTCAATTAGTTTGATAACATTTGATCTTCCATCCCAATTCCCACCCCCTTAAATGAATGCAAGAGTTGTAAAACACCATGCTTCATCATTCTATAATCTAATAAAGTTTGAAATTTGTTAGTAATTTTGGACATTTGGTTTTATCTGTTGCTTTGCAGTGTTCAGTTGATTCCTTTCCCCTTTGACCTACCTAGGAATTGTTAGTGGCAACAACCTTTTGGTTGTTGCTGAAACCACAATTTTTATTGTGGCTGAGAGCTTGGTTTTGTTTCTTATTAACTTGCTCCCCATTTCTCACAATAATGGCCTGAATACGCAATACTATGATTCAAGATGTAAATATAGGGTAAAAAATTAAGTAAATTATCTTTTTTACTCAAGCTAACATGTTTTCTTTAGAAAGACAAATATATGGGCATGTGTGGAAAGTTAGGCTGATGATAGCAATAAAAGAGGGTTTTATTTTCTTGTATAAAACATCTTTCAGCAGCCATCAGAATTAATCAGGATAGGAAAAATATTTAATTACATATGATAATCAAATATTAGCATAATTGATGCTAATAAACAACTCATCTCATAGGCTAAAGAGAAGTGGATTTAAAACAAGGGTTGGGGTTTAACCAGGAGAAGAGTTTCAATGAAAAGTGTGAGTTTCATCTGGAAGAAATGGTGCTTAATCCAAGTTATAAGTTTCAAGCTAGAGACATGTGGATTCAAATATAGCATGGATTTGAGGAAATATGACATAGCTTCAGGTATAAGGTAGATATGACCAATGTGAATATAACTAATTTAAATTCAAGATACAAAAAATATCTAATTTCAAAAGAAACTTTTCATACTATTAATGTAAGATATTTGCATCAAAACCTATTATATTTTAATCCAAGTTTGACAAAAAGAAGGTAGAAAAAAGTATTTATTTATAGCAAACAGAAATGATATAATTATCACCAGTTATTATGGGGAACTTCAAAGGGCTTTTTAAATTCTACAATAATCACAAATAAAATTACTGTAAAGTTCCTGGCCCTCTCTTTGGTGCCTGATAGGGAATCTTGTCTCAGGCGCATCAAAAATTGCCCAAGAAATCTTGTAAAATTTCTATGCAAGCTTTAAGACTTGGCTTATAAAGTGAAGAAAAACTATTTGTTAGAATACTCTCATAATTCTTCTGCCCCATTTTCTGAGATGGTAGTCCCAACCTGGGATGAATCCCTATCAAAATTGAAGGCTTAAATGGATTAAACTAAACTTTTTTAAAGATATCACATTCTAGCCAATCAAGAAGCTCCACATTTTTCTTCAAGATTTTATAATCCCAACCAACAATGATTTATTAGTGTCTAATTATAAGCCCTTGGATTGCTTTCTTGGCAACTCAGTTTCATTCAAAATTGTCAGATTCCTGATTTCAGATAAAAAGCTTTTGCAAGTGAAATTAGCCCACCCAATAATAATTATGCCCTTCTCTTGCCCATCACACAAAGATGAGCAAGGAGATTTTAGATCCTTGATCACTCATTTTAAAATAAAGTTTGAGATATTCAAAGCCTCTCTTTCAATTTTCACAATTGTCTAGTCCTTGTCCCTTGGGGTTTATCAATTTTAGTTTGAAGAATAAAGTTTTTCTAACTATAAAAAGTGCAGGGTCGACCCTCCAGAAAAACTCTGCACAAAAGACTTCTTAGCCCTTGATCTTTCTATCTGAGCACATGCAGCCAAAACAAAAGTTGACTCTATTTATCAAACAAGAAAACACACACCAACAATAACCCCAACCTAGGCCCAAAACCAATTTAGCCCTTCACTAATTAGCAGGAGCAAGCTACCCCCTTGCCCGCTCAAGTGATCAATCAGCAGGATCCTGTTTTTGCTAACAGATTATCTGAACTATATATTATAGAATATTAAAATAAAGAAAGTATCTAGTTTTCAAGCATTTTTTCTCTTGTAACTCTACTAATGCAGCACAGTTGCAACAAAAAGTTAGAATTAAACCAGTGCATTATAACAAGGTCCCCAAACAGAACCCAAGTAGTCTAGAGCATGTTCTAAATTCCAAACCCAACATCTCAGACCTGCTAAACCAGGGAATAAAGCCAGCTGAGAAAAGGGCCTACCCTCTTAACTTGTGCTCTCACTCCCACTCAATTCCAAGCAAATCTGGTATTGAGGCCATTCAGTTGATTGCTTCCAAACTGTGAGAATTGGGGGCAGATTATTAGAGAATAAATCCTTGCTCTCAACCATAATAAACCCATTATTCAGTAACATCCAAAGGGGATGTCACCAACAATTCTGGGAAGACCAAGGGGAAGGAATAAACTGAACCCCAAAATCAACCGGGAAACCCAAATAGTCAAAGTTGCTAACAGATTTCAAACTTTATTGGAATAAAGAATGCCAAAGCAAGGTCTTTTACAGCACTCACATCCATTTAAGAGAGGGGGTGGAATTGGGATGGGAGTTTGAATGTTCAGAACTGATCAGCCAATTATATGGGGGTTATGGGTGCATTTCTTGATGTAGGAAAGTCTGAAAAGCTTTGGATGGGCGGAATCAAAAGGCAACTGGGCTCAACTAAAGTTGGGGGACCTGTCTTGGATGCAGATATCACTGTCCTGGCTTCTCTTGTACATGATATTTAGCCAGGGGCATCTCTTGGGTAAGTTGGGTGGGGGCATCTTTGAAATAATTCTGCAAGTAATGGTTTGAGGGCCTTTCTTGGGCTTTTCCAGAAAATCTTTAGAAAAGTATCCAAACTAGATCTAGGTAGGGATCCCAAGCATTTGGTGAGGATTGAAGTGGAGGCCCAGGGGGTGGTGTATTTTTACACAAACCATCCAAGTGTTATTAAACAAACAACCAATTTTGACGGCAGTTTGTGATATGATTGAGCCCAAGATCTATACATTTCAAGTTTTAATTTAGTCATACCACCCTCCAGGAGATGAGTAAGAATATGCCTCTGGCATTTCTGTCCCTCCTTGTGAGAGACCTCATCTCTTCCTACTCTTTCTGCTATCTGTCTGTCCCCAATCTGAATTATGATCCTCTCCCAAGTTCCAACCAAGACCATGTTTATTTTCAAGATCCAAGGTTGAATCTGTACTTTACGCCTGCCCTGCTCTCATTTACTGGTGTATACCATATCTTGGGATATGTGGGTAGTTTCTTTGGGCGCTTCATTTCAGTAGCCAAATCTTTTAAGTTAATCTTGGCTTTCTGGCCTGTGACTTTTCAGCCTGTAGGTTTCTCCTTCAGTCAGGTACCCCAACTCCTGTTTTACAAGTTTTTCACAGTGTATGGGTTCACATCAAACCGGGTATGGCTGGTGTACCTCTCTCTCCTGCCCCTCTTTCTGCTGCAGAGGTTCAGCTTTGACCCCAGAAGAGCTGGGATGGGTAGAATAATCATCTGTAGTTTAGCTAAAGCTGCCATCACTACCTTCAGGGGCAACTGCAGAAAACTTGCTGTATGAATGAAACAGAAAGACTCCAGGAGTGAGGATCCAAAAGTGACCAATTCTGTGTGGTTTAAGTTTCAAGATCGGATTGAAACAACTTGTCTGGAATGGAGAGTTGTTATGGACATATATAATGCTTTCTATACGGCCTCTCCGCTAAAGAGGTCAGGAAAAGTATTTGGTTTGTTATGGGAAGCTGCTTTGACAATTTAAAAGGGGTCAGCTTGGCCCCCTATAGAATCTCGCTTTTGATTCCTTGCTTTTGAATCCATACAGCTGATTTTACCTCAGTTGCCCTTTGGAGCCTATTGCCCTGTTGACACTGGCCTTCTCTACTTGGCTTGGTCCATACTCTTCCAGTATTGGGCTATGGTGACCTGTTACCCAGAAGGATGGAACAACACCTTGCCTCCCTGATACATGACAGCCCCAGGCCATGGCTGTGCATCAGGTGCAGAAAAGACTGGATTGAGCTGCTAAGCCTAGTTTAAGGCATGGGATGTTGGGATACTTTTCAGTGCAGCACTTTTTTCCTACACAGACAACCAAACAAGTTGCAACAAATTGATTCCCCACTTGGCAATAAGGGTTTGTTGAACCTTTATGGCAGGAGATACTCCTTGTGGTTCCAAAGCTCCCTTAAGATAAGTGTTTATATGGCTAAATATCCGCAGCCCCTTTCCTTGGCGGGAGGGGGTTGCTTGCTTCTAGCCCAGGTTATCCTATTAGTGAGATGCATTTGATGATCTAATCAAAGGTTTAGCCTTCAACTTGCATAGAAAAAAGGTTGCAAAGCTATGCTGCTAGTTCTGTACTCCGGATCGTGATGGGATTTAGATATATTTAGTAGCCTATCTAACAATCAAATCTATATTTGACAGTTAAAAGGATAAAAATAAGCGTAAAGATGTTGGGATTTTTAATGTATATGGCGAAAGGATGTTTTTTGGATAATTGCCTGAGTTGGTCTATGACACGCATCAAGATACACAAAGAAATCAATATAACGATCCATAACTTTATTGCTGTGGACGCATGATATTTCAACATGATTAACCAGATACAGAATCTTGTCAAGTGATTATACGACATTCTGGCCTAAACACAGAAATCAGTATTTAAAAGCTTTGAATTTAACAATTACCTGAAATGGCATAGTTAGAAAAAGATGACTTAGTATCAACATTCCCATTTGAAGCACCTTGAAGTTGATTAAAAGATCCATCAGGGCGACTTTTTTTGGTGGTTTGGTTTGAAAACCCAACTTGGTGACCTGAACCTTCTGTCTTGATGTCCCGCTCCTTGCGTTTTTGCTTTTCATCAAAGCGCTTGTTGTCAAAGATTTTCAGTCTAGGGAGGATAGATTTAACCTAGTTGGATTAGTTCTATCATACTGGCTCAGGAAGGCTAACCTTTTCTTCATAGTTGGGCTCTTTAGAGATAGGATTCCCTTTGAGCTCTAATTCACGCAATCTAAGAAGACGACTTAAGATATCAATTTCTCTAATAAAGGTTAGGCCTTAAAACAAAGTATCCCTTACTCAAATCTTGATATAAAATTATGGCCGAGGTTTAGAATAGCTAAACAGGGACAGTACTGAATTTCTGAAGGGATTGATGTGATTCTATTGTTATTTAAGCTAAGCTCTTTGAGATTTTCCAGGAGTCGCACAGAAGGGAATTCCCTGAGCACATTATGTGCAAGCTGGAGCTTCGTAAGGAATCTTAAGTTGTGAACTTGGGGAGGGCTTGAAAGTTTGTTGTGGGATAGAACTAGAGAGCGTGAGAAGATGCATAAAAAGGCTACCTACTGAGGCTATTAAGCTCCGTTAATGAACCGATATTCTCCACAGTAGTGAAGTTATTATGGTTGATAATAAGAGCCTTGAGCTTCTTGCAATTAGAAATGTGAGGAGTAAGCCGAGTAAGTTGGTTGTGGCTCAAATTCAAAGCTAAGTAGTTATTAGAAACACTCTTGGTAAAGGAGTATTAGATAGGAAAAAGCAGAGTTTGATTTTATGAAAAATAGATATTTCAAAGTGGAATTCCTCATAAAAATTGCTTCGATTTATAAAACTTTAAGAGGTTTATCGAATCTTGTTTCAAGTTACCAAATAAAATGTAACCGAAAAACCTAACTAAAAATAAAAAGCATACTTATTAGGTTTTGGAATCTTTCCAAAAAGGCAATTTCTTCAATCTGGTTAAAGGCAAGCTTTATCCAAGTTAACCCTTCACAATACTGAATTCCAGCCATCTGGGAGTGGAATTGTAGAACATTTTTAGACAAATCCAAGCGATGAAGATTCACGCAGCAAGAAATATCATCAATGTGACTTATTCCTTTTTCGATAAGCTTGATTTCCTTGATTTCGTTGAGAGGAGTATCAACAAATGAGGAGAGAACTGCAGGAGTTAGCTTCATGTTTATCGAAAGTAAAATAATTATTCAGATATTTAAAAAATGATCTAATAATTTCAAATGACAGTATTGAAATTCTCAAGTGTGAGCTAAGAAGTTGGAATGGTTAAGCTATCGGGGGATGGGTTTAGCTTTCAGGCCTTGGAATCACAATATGATGTCAATTTTTGCTGGCCACCATTGGATAGAACTAATTATGCGTGCATATTTGGGCCACTAATGATTTATGGCTACAGGCTCGAAGCGGCTCACGATTCGAGCTGCCTCGATATATTCAGAACACTCATCAAATATGCTACTTAACCCCTTTATAACTGAGCAGGTTTGGAAATAAAAATTACCCTTTTAAAACCTAAATTGATTAAAAGCAATTGTCTCGATATTCTAAACTGCTTTCTCATAAGCTCTACTTTGCTTATTTTATAAATTTAAACTATTGTACAAATACTTCAAAGCTCAAAGAAATATTGCAGGCTTTATTGGATATTTTTGATTTAAATGCTCCGCAAACTCTACACAGGGTTTGATTAGCCCAGAAAAGACAAAGTGAGTGAGTCATGTTATATTATCGTGTAAAAGTAATGTGACGCTCAGTCATTAATGTTTCAAATCATATTTTAAGGTAATATATGATCTAAAAAACCACATTAAATTTCCTTTCAATTCTAACTTTAAATAGTCACCCATCAATTACAATTAGAACGCATATCTTAACTATAATTAATGTTGACTTCTTAAGCTACAAACTTTATCCGAGTTCTAGCTAATTGCAAAGAAACTCTACGACGTCTGATCTAATAATCTCATTCATCATTAGCTTAGTTTTTAACTTCCCGATATTTACATAAAAATGTACTTTATAGTCTAACCTCTCCGGCATCAAAATTATACTGATAGATATAGCTTATATCAGATAAGTTAGGAAATATCGCTCTGGTCCAGATATAGTGTCAATTAAAGTTTAGTAACCCACCCATAAAATCTGAGCAGCGATTTCATATAACCTTGATTCTACAAACACTACTATTTAATTCTTCGGCAGCAAAGAACATCGGATTAAGCTTCAGTAACTTTCAGACCCTATAGCGTTGACATCCAGATGCAGTCAAATCAATATATCACGAGCCTTTCTTGGCTCTCTGCCTAATTAAAAACTATTAATTTTCTGGGTCATATGCTTCGTATAAAGCCTCCGATTTATGTTGGCAAAAGCGTAGCAGCTGGGGGAAATAAATCCTAAACAAATTTCTCGGGGTGCCTATTTGGCTGCAAAATATCCTTACGCTATAAATTTGCCAGCCTCCTAAACTTATAGTTTCTGATGTCTTAATAACAAATATAGTCACTATTGTTATTGCGATACATGGAGATAATGTTGTATCTGTATGGGTGCTGTACCCATATGTTGCCCTTTTAATCATGCTTGGTGTTGTAAGCCCTGGTCTTTTTGTAGCCGCCAAGAAAAGCAGATTAAGTACAAAGCAAAGAAACCTCTGTCCCAAAGCAAGCATAAGTTTATTGCCAGCTATTTAATACAGTGGTTTTCACAGCTGTAAGGACAAGTCATCTGTAAACAAAATGAACTCAACCTTGCGCAAACTCCAAGCACAAATGTCAGATATGCACCCGATTAACAGGGACATTAATAGACGAAATGGCTCACCAGTACATAAACATACCAACGCATAGAAGAATTCAATTGAGACACGATACAAAAGTCTAGAAAATACAAATCAAATGAATTCAGTCGTCGTTTGATGTACATGAGTTTGCTATGTAAATCAGTGACAAAATTTACTTGACCGTATGGTGTTGAACCTCAACCCATAAAAGAAGCACTATAGCATCTCAGTCCACAAACAAGATCGCTCAGTTGTTAGGTGTACATAAGCATGGTACCCAGCTATCTAAAATAAGATGTATAATCAGGAACATAAATCATTGAAATGTTGTTCTGACTATCTACTTCTGGCATAAGATTAAAAGATATAATGAAAATCAATTGATTGATTCTCAAAAGGGTTGTGTGCAAACAAAGATGCCTATTTCAGATAGAAACCCCTATAAACAGGGTGTGTGAAGTGGCAACTACTAATTCAATGATGATATACAGATAATATGTAAGCCCATAAAGTTAGAACTGTGACTTAATATAGTTTATTTAGATTTTATTCCATAGTAAAAATAAAAAACACAGCAACAGAGCAGTAACACAGTCAATACATGCTGGGGTCAAGGACATCCCCGGGGACTAACCAACAGGGCAAGCACAACACAAGCATCCGTGCAAAAAACTACCGGTAAGACAAAAAGCAACCTTAAATGTGCACAAGCACATCAAGTAGCTCAGGTTACTCAAACTGAAAGAAAACAGAGTATAAACCCCAGCGCGTTCAAGCTATCCAAAAAGGCTACCAAAGTTTTCACATCTAAAACAATGGATAATAACACAGTTAAGCTCCTGCTGTTGGTGTATTCAGCCATTTGCTTTCGGGATTTGTTTCTGTTCATCCTTGTTCCGAAGATGCAGCCAGTTTTTGATATCAGCCATGAATTTTATATAAGTGATAGAGATAAAGACAATAACAAATAGCTTCAGTATAGTAAAAAATTAGCATGCTAAATAGTGTTGAAAAAGATCATATCACTCTAAAATAAAGTGCATATATCATGTGTGCCAGATGTGCAGCATAATCCTGATTCTATCTACATAAAAAGGGTACATGAACTGACATTTCTGATCCAATGCATATTATTCTTATCAAGTTGATACAAGCCATCAGAAACTATAAAAGAATCACAGCTATACTCAGAATAAAGCCAGGTTTCTAATAATATAAATAACTGATACCGTGACACCAGGTAATTTTTTTTAAAAAAGACCCAAAGGCCTCTCTACGCTGCTCAATAAGAAGCACTGATGAGCTATTTTCAGTGGATAAACTAAGACTATCATCTTGAACCAGAAAATATAAACAACATGCTTAAATACATATTTAATATTGAGGCTTTAATTTTCTTCTATTACTACACTAGGTGGTTGCCCCATCCAAGGACAGATACAAAGTTGAATTAAATAAATCATTTCAATATATTTTATTGTATTTTTAGGCATGAATTAATCATCATATATTTAATTTTTCTATTTAAATTCTTTTTTAAAATTAAAGTTGCCTATTCCAAGTATATATATAAAATAAATCTAAGTAAGTGGAGTATCATTATTAAGTTTAGTAAAGCTGAAAAATAATTTTGAAATTTTGAGTTTGATTTGTTAAAGCCCTACAAAATGTGAAGCTGTTCTGTAGCTTTGATTTAAGCTATTGAACTCTGGGATCAGCTTAGCATTCACAGAGATATGTTGTTTTTAGTTTTATGTATTTTTAGAGTGGATTTAAATGAATCAAATTGAGTCTATGCCTTTGATTATGAGGTGAGCCTAATTCCAGCACTCAACTATATATCTCCGCATCTAGAGCAGCTGAGCTATTGTATTTAGTACCATTGTGATTGTAATTAGCTAAATAATTTATCTAGATGCTCTGAATTAGATTAAAATCATTATATTGAGTCATACTTTTATCATTCCCAATTTACTTCAGTAATGTTCTTTTGAGATAAAGCTGTGGCAAGAAAGGCTTACTCCAAAGCAATCTTCAGCCACTTGAATTGTGTAATGCATCCAAGTGGAGTTTTCTATTACTTTGCTTTGGAATAGATGATAAAAAATGTCTAAGTGTCAGGAATATTCTTGACATAAACCTAATATTGACTGAGAGGAAAACTTGGGAGAAAATAGCTGAAGCCCCAATTTTAGGGGCAAAATTTGATAGGGAATTTCCCTGCTTATTAGGGAAAAATAAAATTAAAATTGAAGGGGAAACAGAACTTGGAGGGTGCCAAACTAATTTATCATCCGGGCAGACGCCCGCCAGCACCCAGCCAGCCACCTGCCTGCCGCCAGTCCCCCCGCTTGCTCCCTGGCCCCCAGCCGGATGCCTGCCACCCACCAGGGTCCCAGGGCCCACCCTGCAGCCAATCAAAAATTCCCCTGGGGTACAGCCAATCAAATAATTCCCTGGTCACAGGGGAAATATCAAGGGATAAAATTCCCTCTCCAGAAGAGGGCAGGAACAATATTTCAGATTTTAAAAATAAGTTTGTCACCAACCAATCAGGTGTTAATTTACTGACCACATGGACAAGGCCAAACTTCATCCAAAACAATGTTCTTGACACCAAAATAACTTCTGAAGAGGATTTGACTCCCCACCTTCACCTAGCACCAGGAAAACATGAAACTATTGGTTCATCCCAAGAATTTCTCAACCAGCCACGGATAGCAGGAGAACAGGAATTTGACCATCTTCCCAAGCCCCAATTGCCATTCCTACTTTTCAAACTTCTGGGATCTCTCATCCCCTGTTTTTCCCCTCCCAATTGTAAATATTTGCACAGGGGAGAGGACTATAAATAAAGGATCCCACCTCAGTAATAGCTTGTGCTATTATTGAGATTAATATCCTCAATAAAGTGAAATTTAACTTACAACTAAAAGTTAAACCATCAATCAGCCCCTGCCAACCCTCTAATCCAAGGAAGATGAACCACCTCATCTTCACAGCTGTGCTCATAGCTTGCCTTGGGATTGGAGGCTACCAACAAGGTCCAGAGCTCTTTGGGCCTTCCCCTGACGGACTAGGTCATGACCCCCACTATGACCCTGGTCAACTAAACTCATCCCAAACTGGACCCTGGCCTCCCCTGGTGTCTCCACATTCTACACTCTCTATTGCAATGTACACGTTCATGTAATACATCTTAACCTACTTTGCCAGAAGTTTTAGGAGATACACTGTGCATGCAAAGCTCTTCCGCTGGCTAATGACTGTGTATCCTATCGTTACCGCCTTGACTGGGTTTCAGTTCACCAACCTGCTGCCCTACATCCTGCAAGTGGTACCTACCATAACTGGGTATTACACTAAGCCAAACATCCTTTACTTAAAATAACATTTATGTATATTTTTCAATTCAATGTTTTTAAAACTGATCATGCTCTCTTTTCATCAGTCAATTCAATCCTCAGCAGAGTTTAAACATCCAACCATTCAAAAGGATCTTAAACAATTGCTGCTTCCTTTCTAATTTTAATCCACCCATTCTAGAGTCGGGCAATCTATACAGATAAGCCACTCTGATATGGCTGTATGGGGTTATACACTGTTTTAAAAACCAAGCAGTCAAATAGAAATTTATTTGGGTTTGAGCAGCCTATATTCTCAGTTTGACATAGTTTAGACTATACTTCACCAATTTTAACCTCCATGCTTTCAAAGATGCATGTAAGGGACCAGATGTAAGAATGAGCCAAGTTGAGCTTTTGGCTTGATCATCAGCTTTTGAAATAAAATTTAGAGAAACATGAATCCAGTCAAATCCTGTACGGCTTGCACCCACTTGAGGCAACATTACAGGCAGGCAGATATTCAGACAGGCTCACCTTTACATAGATCAATGGTTTCAGAGCTCAAAATTTTATTGAAAACTTAGACTGTTCTCATAAAAAAATAAACAGCTCATCCAATATAGCAACACATAAAGATAAGCAGATATATACAATGCACTAAAAACAAAGGTATAGTTAAAGCATAATACATTGTAAATCTTCTTTTGTGTCCTCTACGTACAATGCACATTGTTAGGTTCTCAAGGGCTTCAACAATGACGTATCTTGGCACACATCCATCTTTCTGTCAGGATACCAATTGTACTGTGCTGCCCCTTCAGATGAGGGAGGGAAGAGGTAGGTACAGGCATGGCCCAACAGATGATGGGGCCTAACTTTACCTGGTATAATAGGGCCTTCCCAGCCACTGCCCATGGTCTAGCTGCTGGCAAGGCAGAGTCAATCAGTCTGGTGAGTGCCAGATAGAGCACTCCCAGGAATTGACTACTCTATCTAGTAGCTTCAGAAGAGGGTGGGGTTGAGACAGTTGGTTTGGGCGTTAAGGGCAGTCCTATTAAAACCAGATGAGCTGAAAAGTTGTATACCTTTCCGTTGAATATAAGGGGATATACAGGGATGTCTTTGCTGTTGCAGACAAGATGGTAGAAGCATTTTGAAGTGTCTGGTTGGGTGTAGCACAGCAGGTCTTCCAAAGTCCAGGGTTTGTGATTGGGGTTCAAAGGGGTACTCAGTGAGGTGTACAGGACCAAACAGAGTGTCAGGGGTGGGGGTGGTAGTAACCAGACGCTTCTGGGTCCCCATCTGGGGCTTGATGTTCAACTCCTGAGGGTGAGTTTTGGTATATGGGCAATTACAGGTGAAAGATTATCAGAAATATGTATGATAATAGATTGGTGAACCAAAGGTTCATAGCAAGCTCTTATTGGGTAATAATTATGATCCTGATCCTGACAGGTGCTCTTGACTTATATAGTCAATAATCTGTAGGTGCCTCTGAAATTCTTCTTGGGCTATCTGGGTGGTATTTTTTGGCATCTTGGATTCTGTTGTCTGGTTGGCTGGCTTATAGTTATTTTTAATGTCTTCAGGAACAGTTTTTTGGTCTGCCAGTGGACTATCTTTGCTTGGCTGGTCATTGATTGTAACAGAACTAGTTGCAGGTATCATGAGAACATGTTCAATCTGGTTAGTAAACTTGGACTGGTCTGACAAGAATTCATGAACTTGAACTTAAAGATTAAAAAAGGGGTTCCCAATTGGGACCCCAAATTACTTAATAGAGGATGGGCTTGAACTGGGGGCCCTGGGCAGCTAAAATTAGCCTGCCCAGGCCCATTAAAACCCCCCTGAGGCTTGAGCATAGCTTTTGGGGCCAAGAAAAGGCCCTGCAGCAATGGCCAGGGCAGGATTGATTCCTGCACCTGAAAATTCACTTTTCAAAGCAAATTCAGGGATGGACGCAATCCTGCCACCTGCAACCCCTGCCTGGTGGCAGGATGCAGGTTTGATTCCTGCACAGGGATTAGAAATTATTACTTTTATAACACGTTCCCACAGCCTATTTAATGGCAGCACTTCTCAGTCCAAAGGGTATTGTGATGTATCAAATAATCAAAGGAACTATAATAGTGATACATTAATTCATTTCTCTGGATGATCCAAGAGCATCTTAAGTATTTATGCATGTGATTCACTAATATTTTTATATTAGACAAGGTTGATCTCCAAAAAATGTATAATGTTCTTAATAAGTTTTCAATGATCAATACTAGATAAAAATTTGGATAGCAAGAACTGGATATGAGCCTCTTTCATGCCCTGTCACAAAGAGCAGGCTCTTTAAAGAAGAGATTTAAGTTTGAACTTAAATTAGGTTAGGAATTTATTACTCTCATATTCTAAAGATCAATTTCCTTGTTTTTTTTGGTTTTGGGTCCATTTTTGCTTTTGTTTTTGAGTGCGCACAAATCCTTAACTTTTCTATACAGATCTTATCTTAAAATAGGGGATTCTTTTCTATTATGTGCTTACGTAACCACCGCTTCTCCCCACCACTGCAGCTGCAGATCTTTGGGTTCTGCCAATCTTTGGTTCTAATCTCTACCATGTGTTATCAGGACTATCAGTTTTTCCCTGTTACAACCTCCCTGTTTTCCTTGGTTATCTTTCCCAGTGGCCGTTTATCTTGACTATAAATAAAGGCATCTAGAAGAGTACACTAATAAGCTGAAATTTTAAGTGGTTTTCCCTTATCTATTTTCTTATTTTTAATTCAAATTTTCCCAATTAAACTTTTAAATATTTTCAAATTTTACTTCAAAAATTTATGCAATTTTTCATAATCACCAGTAGTCTTTAATCTTTGTTAACAAAATCTTTCTACATTTTCTCCTCAGATTTACAAGTTTTTTACTTATTAGTTAGAATTATTGAAATTAAAGTAGCCCAACAGCAAGCAATTAGCCTGTTATCACAATTTTTTTACATGAAGAATAACCTTTCACCCTTCATGTTAAGATATTTTCATGGGGAATGTCCCAACGTTAAGATACTGTTAGTTACAAATAAGCCCTTATTTAACACCCTATTTTACATGGTTTGCTTATGATTGGTCAATTCAACAACCCCTTTTGTGTCAACCTACAAGGGGTTAGCAGGTCTCTTAAAAAATACACTTACAAACTATTCCCACTTTTCTATATTTATTAAACATAAATCCAAACACTGTACATGGCTTAGTTTAAGATCTTGCACCATTTTGGATAAGACCCTACACTATCTGATAGTGTCAGGGAATTCTTTTCTGACTATACTATGTTTTTAGAAACCATAATGGCAAATAACAACATAAAAGAAACCAGCAATCAAGTGCCAACCAACATCCTTGATTCTGGTGTTGAACCAGACAGGGATTGAACCTGGGACCCTAAGAACAAGGTTAATGTTAGTCTAAACTCTACTTTAGTATATAAATTACCTATTTATGTTAAAATGATTCATTCAGTTCCCGCTTTTACCTTTAAATCCAACTTTGAAAAGGTTAGTAGGTTATTAATCAACATCACTTACCGCTGCAACTCTGATTGGCTGCATAAACTGGGTTGGACACTCTCAGACCCGCTTAATCTACCCTTGGTGAAGGCTCCATACTTGTTGACACTCATTTTCATTATAGTCACCGCTTAATTATGGCAGTTCTTGTGGCTATCTCTTGTTTCCTCTTGATTTTAAATATTATTTCCTATTTTATTAAGCTGCAAGTAGAAGATCAAATGGTAAAAATAATCCTTTCAGCCATAATTTCAGTGAAACTTCATTTTAAATCCCCTTTTATTCATTGAATCCTCTTAAATGTTTATAGCTCCCCACTGGGGTATTTAAGTGGGATTCTTCATAATTCTCTACTTGTTCCAACAATAAAGACTTTTTTGTATTACACCTTTGATCACACTTACTTTGCAACCCCTTTTTGAAGCCATGAAGGGAAACTATTTCCTGTTCTGGTTTCTAGTTCCTTTTTATCTGTGGTGTTGGCCTTGGAGAGCCCAACTCCCACTACAGACTGAAATAACTTCCCTCCTGATGACTTCCACCAGAAGGAGTCCTTGGCTAATGAATGGTTTAGGTATCCCTCAGGTCACTGGGGAAGAAAGTTTCATTATGGCCGCTCCACCACTACACCTCCACCAGCTGAACCTTCCTTGGATAGACCTAACGCCTCCTTTTACCTGTTGACATACCTGGTAGGATATTACCTGTTGGGACAGTTCAGCTCTATGATAGACAGGTTTGCCTACTTAGGCCACTTGGGTCACCTTAAAATGGTTACAGTGACTATTGGTTCAGTTATTGCAGGGCTTAACTTAGGGGCCTTGGCTCATAAAATTAGGGACTTGTTCTCTCTTAAGTGGGTCCCCTCTAGATAGCGGCTCATCAGTAAACTATGTAGATTTTTTCACAGTCCATATCAACTAAGATATATTTTTATTGCTGTGAATTGTCATTTTGTTTCTAGTTTGGTATATTTTACCTCAAATTTGGTTGATTCATAGTTCATATGAGTACTATTATGTTACCTGTTCAGGATTTTGCCAATTATCATATTAATTTCAAGTTATTTGCCGTCTTTAACTTGCCAATTTGTTCTTTATACAAGTTTATGTTTTTTAAATGGCTTGTCTTTAATTGTCCTTGAAGCTGTGAAAAGTACTGGAATAAATGTTGTATTATTGTATATTTTTGAGTAACAATAGCTTTTAATATATATTTTTATTGCAATCTAAAAATAACTTGCATGCTTAATTGGATCTGATTTTTGTTTTTACGCTATGAAAAGGATGTAGTAAGCCATAACGCTTTTCAAGAGAACTCTGATAGAATTTTATCAAATATGTGTTTGATACTACACCATCAAAGTTCAAATTTTGATCTATGCCAAAATGTTTACTGTGGTCTCATGAAAATGATGACAGCTAGGTAAGATAACGCACAGATTGCACACTGCACTTAGATTTGATCAGAAAGCAGTAGCAATCCAAGGCTGCAATCTTTAGCATCCAGGTTTCTCTGGCTATAACTAAAATCACAGGGCCCTACTACCATCACCTATTTACAACCAATAACTTGATCTAAATCATTGATAATTTTTAAGCGCTTAACTGCTGCTTGTCTGTGATCTTGTTTCTTTTCAGGACAACTAACTCCAAGGATAAAGTCCACAGCTGTGATAGGGATAGTGTTTTTAATAGTAGGTGACAGGATTTTGAGATATTGACTAATTAACATATTAAACCGCCAACTTTAAGGCACAGCTATGCAGACTTAGAATGGTTTCAACAAAAAACTTGGGCAACTGGGACACAAGATCAATGTATCAATGTCAGAAAAATATCCTGACATTAACAAAATCCCTGGTTTAATTAATGAGTAGAACATACATATATTGTAAGCTTAATTAGCCAACCTCAACAGGCACCCAAATATGCATCTCATAATAATTCCTATTATAAACTTTAACTATATCCCAGAAAAGGAGGGAAGTCATATGGACTGTCACCTGCATTACATCTAGAAGAGTACATCATGGATTGGGCTTCCAGGTCAAACATTCTAAGATAAAAGGGCCCAAGCCTATTATATTATAGTAGCTCTGATTAAGTGAAAAAATCACCTTCATCAACCAGTAGCCCTGCTGGATGGCTAGTCTTAGGTAGTGACACAGGTAGAAAAATGTCTCTTTTTGATTAAGTGATTCATATTTACAGGGTATCAAAAAAGAACACAGATGCCAGTGAAGTTGTCAAGCAAGCGTCCCTTCAAAATTCACCTCTCAAGATTGACCCCCTGCTGTGTTACCCTAATGCTACTTCAATCTCTATCTCAGTACTATAAGCTCAGCACTATAAGCCAACCTTGGAAATAATGCAGGCAGCTGGGTCAGCCTCAGTATTAGTCTATGAATAAAGACTAGTATTTCATATCTGTTCCTATTAGGATTTACAATGAACCATAGTCTATCCCGACTCTAAATCCCTTCCTCCCAATCAAACTATAGTAGAAGAGCAAAAGACTATAGTGTTGTCCTACAGTATAAATTCTTATAGTAATATATAGAGTCAAAGCTATGAACCTTAATCCAGAAGTAGTAAGAAATGTCCCATTGCTTCTGGGCTGTGGGCCCTGTCAGACTTGTTACTTCTGATGACCACAACAAGATATTCTGGGCCGCAGATTACACCAAAGTCACAGGTTCTCTTGTACTTTTCTAATGTTAGGAGACTTAGGATATCATCTTGGTGGATGATAAAATACCACAGTCTGCAGCTTTCTGACAGTAGGCATCTGGGTTTCTTAAATTAGGAGCTTCTCTTAACGGGGTTGGAAATATGGGGTTATAAACTTGGCTTATTTATATCTCATCATTAAAATCATCAATTGCTAGGGTTCAATTGGATCTATTTACACCCACTCTAAACAGGATGAAAGTTAAAGGCTTGTGCGGGCAGGCACCGGAATAAGGCATACTGATACCGATATTTAAATTAAGCTAAAGCCTTGAATTCTATAAAGGTAAGTATGTTCCAAAATCATTGGAATCTGATCTTTGTAGGAAATAATGATGTTGGGAATGAAGTGACTATCGTTTCCATGCCTTGGACACCAGCATTTAGTAAGGTTCTCATATTGAGATATATCAATTGAAAACGCTGCAACAATAATTTGAACTGAATGTAGAAGAGAGGAAGAACCCCATTTATTATTTAATATATTGCATGGTGTAGTTAGGTATACACTATTGTATATTCATAATAATTGGTTATATACAAAAGCACATATTATAATAAAATTAATTTACTCATAATACAGTAGTTTTCAAACCTGTTTGGATAAACAAAAAATCTCAGTCTTAAAACGAAATTGGAAATCAAGGAATTTATATTAAACTACAATAGATTTAGATTCACTTTGATTTCGTTTTTAGACTGAGATTTTTTGTTTATCCCAACAGGTTTGAAAGTTACTATGTATCTATCTTAAACATTAACGTTGCTAACAGTACCTATTACAGAGAGGAGAAATCTGCATGTACCATAGATATTTGAAAAGCAACCGACAATCAAGAATTTGACTTTCAAATTTACACTAAGCAAAATATTAAAAGCTCAATACAAAAGGTGATACACATTAGGCGATAAGTGCCAGGAGCTTAATTAACAATGTAATTAAGCATGTGACTAATTATTTTTCAACTTTGGTGTGACCAGCCAAACATGATTGAATCAAAAAATTAAAAGCATGTAGAAAGAAAGTAAGGTTCACTATAAGGCAATTGTGTTTCAATAGTGAAGTAGTTTGGTTAGCGATATTGCTGAAACGAAGTAGATGAAATGGAAGAAGTTGGAGAACGGTCGGGGATGATGGGGCTCTCTATTTTGTACATCTTGATTAGCTTTGCCCAGACAAAGCTGTCGAGCTCCATAACTATTTGCTTTTTTTGAACCCCCGAGGAGAAGTCATCCTGTGTTGGCGGAGTGGCACGATCTAAAACCAGCTCTCCATTCTGGTTGGTGATACGTGCCTTCCCATCACGAATCAAGAAAGAGAGATAAAAGAGATTCTCAACAGATTGGCCAAATGAATATGGATTAATTACAAACTCAAACAGCTTGTACGGTCCATTTTTTTCTATGAGTGAATACAACATCTGTACATTGGCAGTGGTATCGTTCTCTTGCATGTTCAAATCACTTTGGACCACCTGCAACTTAGCGAGTGCCATGAATTAAGATTACCTGCTGAGGGCGCACGACTTTAGTAACAACTGCTGCCTCTCTGACCTTCGTCATCCTTTTTCGAATGCGACTTTTGATATTGAGAGGCCCAAGCCTAGTTTGGTTTTAGCTTAAAAATACGAAGGCGACTTACATAAAGTCAGTCGTGGGTACGCGGTTCATTGCCTTGGTAGCCAATGCACCAAGCTTATTCCAGTTGACGGGGCAAGCTCTTGCCCGACTAGAGCTTGAGTTGTAAGAAGAAGAGGGCAATGCTTCAGCATATTTTTGTAGACAAATAAAATATTTGTTGCGATCAAAAACAGATCCATCAATCCTCAGATTTTGAGCGTGCTTAATTCCAAGTTCCGAGGTGAGAATAAGAACTTTGGAGTCCAAACTTGCTTCGTAAGTACCCTTGACTAAATGCTAAGTTTAAGCATGTTTTTATGTAGGGTTTCCAATCCAAAAAGCAACCTAGCACTAGACCATAGTATTACCATCTGCAAATAAAGTATTTGCCTCATCAACACCTGCTGGCAACACTTCAAAAGTGTTTTCCTCTGGTGCTTGTTTTAAATCTATCGAAATATTAAAACACTCGTTGAATAGAAAAAGATTTCCAAAAAAAGAAACTTCTAAAATTTTGCATAAGGTTGACTTTAGCTCTCAAAGTTACGGTACTTTTTGCTCAAAACAACCCAGGGAAATTATGAAGAACAAAAAAGAAGAGCTTTGGCATGGAAGAAAATATTAATACTTATTTTAAAAAAAACTTAAAGCCTTAGCAGAATGAAATTTTATTTAAATGTAATTATTTGCTGAAAAAACAAAGCATAAACTAAATGCTAATATAAAAGTATGCTATAAATGCTGAGTTGGACAAATACCTTCATATTTTTTAATCAAGGTTCGATACTTTATGGTAAGTTCTCTTCTTTTCGCTTTCTCTAGCTCCTGTCTTTGATTGGAATCATCGTGAGATGTTCTTTGATCCACTGGCTCCTCTTGCTCATAATACATAATACAGGAAAGCACCAAAGCAAAGACATCTCTTTTATGCCTATTTTTTATGTTCCTTTCTCTAATTTTCATGAAGACTTTGAAAACCACCAATGAATCGATTTGATTTGCTTGAGCTTCATCTAATCAGGCCTTTTGCCACTTAGCTGATTAGAATTAAAGCTAAAGCCCGTTTTTCACCATATAAACGCTAAATAAATTCGCTCCTTTAAATTGATACGATCAAAATTAGGCTGCCTTTATCATCGCTCTTTTAAGAGGCAGAGTAATCAGCTAATAATTTTTAGCCCTCTTTGATCCAGCATGCATGTTTAGATAAAGCTTGATATCTATATTTAACCTTTAAAAACCCCTAACATATTTCCCATCCTATTGGGTTTATCATATTTATACTTCTCTGAGGTATAAAGATGCATAGGAGAGAGAATAGGCCATAAAGGCCAAGACAGTCTATCTAAACAAAGCTCTCTTGGCAAAGTAAAATGACAACTTCATTGGGTCATATATAGTAGCTTGATGCTTTAGATGGAAGTCACATGCCAACATTCTGATAGCAAATTCTTCAGTGCATGACTATCTAAATTAAATTCTTCTAAACCATTTAAATTATAAAGCTTATAGCTTATAAGTGCAATGCTTCAGACTTTTTCACCAACAGCTGCAGCTGTATCAAAGCCTGTGCTCAAATATCACCAATAAATCACTATTGCCCAGGGGTAAGAAAGACACAGCTAGGATCAAGCAGCAGTTTTATTGGTGAGCCTAAACAGGAGGGGATCTGTAAATACCCAATAAATGAGGGAGTATTTTAGCTAGATATGGTCCCAAGTTTGCCACTTGGAACCCAGTAAGCAATGTAACAATTGGGTAGACCGTCATCACCCATCAAAACACTTTTGTGTGATAAAATACAACTGAAATTACCGGCAAAGTATGTGAGAACATAGTAAACCAAGGTATAGATTGAGTTGATTGGGAAAAAAGCAGAACGGGCCAAGAGTACTGGTTAGAGGAGTTTAACTGTGCTGGCTCCTCATAATAGTAATTTTCATATGGTTTGTGGAAAGGCCTGTATGGTTTGAAGGTTTGTTGATGGTCCCAATCTTGAGGCAGGCTGTAAGGACAGCAGATAAGATCAGATGATTCATCTTCTATCTCCTGGGGAAGAGCAGACAAAGCTTAGTGTCTTGGACTTTCCGGTGTTTAAAGTCTGGTTTGATTTATGTGATATTATTGAGAGGTAATTTCATTCAATGATAGCACAACCTATCATCAAGTGAATGATCTTTATTATATACTATCAGCCTTGGTGAGGCATTAATAGTGAAAAAGCATTGGATGGGGATCCCCAAACACTTGGTGCTGTCTGGAATTCCCTTTCTGGGGTGGCATTGGAAGGGATGTGTAGGCAATGTATTGCCAATTCCTGGCTGGCAGTGGAAGAGGAACTTTTGGATGCTTTCATGCATCTAAATTCAGGTTCTGCAGCTACTGCATTAATTTGTCTGCAGGGTAGCCCACCAGTCCCATCTGGATTTGGCAATTTCCCGATCTGGGCAGCAGTTTCCTCCATTTTTGGACTTAGGGAAATTTCCTTGTTTGGATTCCCATTTTGGCTATTTCCCTATTTGATGGGGGTGGAGGCCCTGTCATGGGGGACATGCTGCCAGCTGCTGTCTGGCTGGCTGGCGGGCGCCTGGCAGTTGGCTGTGTGGAGGGCGGGTGGCTTATAAAAGCCAAAAGTTGAAGAACTGAGATTTTTAATTTCTTTTTTGTCTGGCTTTTGTTCTGCAGCAGTTTCTCCAATCAGGGGGACTGCTGCAAATATTAATTTTGTGTTTTAGGCCCAATTGTTGGAATAACGTTTTTTTTGGAGTGGTTTTGTCAGGAATATTCCTGACAGAATCAGACTACAAGGATTAATATAACTGCAATGGCTTTTATACCCAGCTATATGAAAAGGAACTAATAAGAGAATTATGTTTAAGCGGGATTGAATTTCAACTTTGAATCAGAAAGATATTGTCAGGAGTAGATTCTGAAAGCTGGAGTTGAAGGCTTTCAGCTGACATCATTTTGGATGAAATTGTTCAGCATTTGCAGAAATTTAGGCAACCAAAGAGTGTAAAGGAGAAACAAGCAATCAAAACAGAAGCCTTGGAATAAATGTCAACAAAATAGGGAATATAAGTTGAGACTTAAATTCTCAGTCCTGAAACCCCAGGGAATGCTGGCTGGGTTGTAGATGGGGGCAGGAGCAGGCTGGACAGTGAGTGGGTGGGCGTGCAGCAGCTAGCAGGTGTGTGGGGGGCTGTGTAAAGTTCTGGGAGGAATTAGCTTTGGATAGTGATATTTTCCCTAGTCCAACCAAAAAAGGAAGCCCATATTCAGGCGCAACCCTGTATAACTTTGAGGATCTTGTACACCCTGTTAATGAGCAGTTTTACGTGGATTTTGCTCCAGGAAAACTATATTCAGCTTTGAAATCTCCCCCATCTACAGAGGAGACGCTTAGACGCCTGGACTACCTGTTGTCTTGGTGTAAACTCTATCTATGTCAAATTGCAAGTCAACCAGTAAATGTTACCCTCCCAGGTTCATTGGGTCTGTCTTCCCCATGTCTCAGAAATTTGGTTGGAATGCTCCACACATATTGGCATTTAAGTCAATTAATTTCTCCAGCCTGTTGGTCTCTTGGCCTGCCAAAGATTGTTCTAAGGACATGCAGGTTATGATGCCAGATTTGGCCAGCAATAAGACTGTTAACTCTGTTCCTGTGACAGAAATTGACAGATAGTAAGAAGCTATCTTCATGTGGTGAGGAGCTGCCACCCAAATCCACATAAAGCTGATTATTAACCACCACTGAAGCTTCAAATACTGTTTGGTAAAATTTCTAAAAGAAACACTGGGGTTTAACAAAATGATTAAACCCAACCAAAGAAGTCCTAGATATATGGCTTGAGAAAGGATTAAAGTGTCTTCAGCATAAAACTCTAGACATTGAAAAGGTATAAATGTCTCAGTTTCAGATTCATCAGGAAAGACACCAAGATTCTGAGCCATTGGATCAATGTTAGGGGCGCCGATAACAAAGTACCCAAGGCAGGTCCCCATCTTTCAGTAATAAATTGACTTAAGATCAAGTTATATGGGATGTTGTTAGAGTAAAGTGGTAAGCAGTGTTATTCAAAGAGAGACAATGTGGATAAAGTAAACAAATTGTCAATTGTTTGAGAAGCAGGATATCAAATTGGGAGGATGTTTGCAATATCTTAGCACCTAGGGATGTGTAGCAGAAGATGGTAACAAAATTGTCAATGAGCAAATGACTTGCAGGAGGGAATTTGAAGAAGGATCTGTGGGGGCTGGTATGTAGAGTGCGGGCCAGGGGGCCACTAAGGAGTCAACAGTGACCTTGATCATGACAGATGCTGGTTTTTCAAGGATAGGGGCAAACAGCCCCAAGTGAGCAAGCATTCTTTTGGGGATAACTCTTTTATTCAGGGAAAATAAGCTATCTAGAAACAAGTTACTAAAGTGGTATGGGAAAAGTCTAAGAATGATTCAGGACGGGGGTGGGAGATTTCACAGCATCTGATTGGTTGACAAGAATATTTTCAGCAGTTGGAGGACCTGCATTGGAATTTGAGTTGATGTTGTCATAATTTGAAAAATTCTGACAACCAGCAGGTCAAGTACTGCCATCCCCAAATAAAGTATAACATGTTATTTTCTTGTCATAGTTATTTGGGAGGAAATAAGGTAAGTCCAGGTTTTCCAGGGCTACTTGAGCAACCCCAGCTTTGACCCATTTTTTGCCAATGACAGTGTTTAATCTATCTATTCCTCTCAAGGGTCTAGTGGCAGTTCTTTGCTGGTTCCTGGTCTTACAGGGGCACAATATTCCTTTCATTTTGTTTTCTACCATAACAGATGTAGCAGAGTAGACCAAATACTGGATGCATTATTAAAATAAAGTTAGACCAGGAGAATATTTGGTTTATTGAGTAATTTAGAGAGGACTCAACTCTTAAGAGTCAAATAGTGAAAATTTTCTAATATGTACCAAATTTTGACTAAGCAATACCGCCTAGATCCATGTCTTCTATTCTGTCTGCATCATCTAAAGAGTACCTTGTCTGGTACGCAAAAAACCCTTGAGTGATTAATTTCTGTCAATCATTCTGATAAATGAGGTTGTATCAAGTTCTCTCAGATTATGTCTATTTATCAGTGTCAACTTGCACAGGGTGATAAAATCAATATGACAAATCGGGGTGGCAATAACCCATTTCCAATCAAAAGTATGATTTAAATCTGTCAACTCATACAACTTAGTTAGTTGTTTGTCCGTCTTCCAAGCTTTGCAATTAGGACAGTTTATACTAGGAATTATGGAAGCTACTGTTACATTTCCCTCAGGAGATCTGCTTTAGCCAATCAGGCCAATATCAACCCCAGCTGTCCAGTTGCTCCAATTTCACTTGGGTCTGGACTATTTAGAGGCTGGTCTGTCCAATCAAACTTTTTTCCACAACTTTCTACCAAAATCCCTCCTGAAAACCTTTTTTTCACCCTCTTTTTAGCATAAAAAAGAAACAAAGGCCAGCAGGTCCCCTGCTTACCAATGAACAATTATTAAACAAAAAAACCTGATTTTCAAAGCTTTATTTTAGCTTTGTGCTTTCTTTATTTTGATCTAACAATTGTTGTTCTGGTTTACGCCCTGCCAGTTGTCTCTCTCTGGTCTTCCTACCCTGCTGCCTGTTTTTTATGTTGAAAAACAAAACAGGGTTAGTTCAAATCCATTTAAAATCTCCTAGCTTGGTGCAAACCCATTTGATTTCCTTCTTCAGTCTGAACCTACAGCTTCTTGTAGCCCTCTGTTCCCTTCGTCCGCCTGTCTGTAGTTTTTTGTTGAATCTGTCCTTCTGAATGCTGTCTTTTTTATTAAAGCCGTTATTTTGACCTTGATACCTGTATTACTGTTTCTGTGGGCTACTGTGACAGTCCAAATGTTTGGTGGTTTGCAGGCGGGGCTAATGTTGGCCAAACAAAAGTTTGGTTG